>VZTB01014676.1:509809-528871 GCA_013397245.1 Thryothorus ludovicianus | reverse complement strand
CCTCCCGACGGGCGGGGACACGGGCAGCACCGGGGCCAGCTCCGGAACACCGGGAATTCCGATCCTGCACCGGGACCGGCTCCGGAACACCGGGAATTCTTAGCCTGCCTTGCAGGCAAGGAGGAGATGGAGACTTTGGGGGGATTTGGGTTCTGCAGAACACACTCAGCCTTAGCAGATGGAATAAATGAACTCCTTATTGCACAGGGAGCACCGGGAGCACGGGAAGTGTTGGGGAAATAGGGTGCAGGAAAACTGCAGGGAAGGGAAAGAAAGAACGCACAGGGTGTGCACAGCCCTTTACAGCTCAGCGTGGTGCCTCTCCTCGAAACTCAACGTTCACACTTTTACACATTTACACATTTATGGATTTATATCTTGATTTTGTGGATTAGTTTAATTTTCTATTTCTTTTCAGTGGAACTCAAGACTTCTCTGGAGATGGGTCTGCACAGTAGTTGATTGATTGATTGATTGATTGATTGATTGATTGATTGATTGATTGATTGATTGATTGATTGATTGATTGATTGATTGATTGATTTCCTCAGTTTCCTTGGTTGACACTCTCAATTTCTTCTGCCACACAAAATAAAACGGAAATTCTCATCTCAAATGTAGATTTAGAGACAAGACTTTCTTGTATACCCTTCTAGGAGCTGCCTGGAAAGCTGTGCTCCAGTGCTAAAGATCTTGGCAAGTCTGCATGTTCCAATGGAGTAATAAAAACATTCACACTCATGCAATTTAGTTAAAAATTCTGTGTATCTGTGTGGTCTAAGTGTTTGTGTACTACAAGAGGAGGTAAGTGGCAAAAAAACCAAACCCTAATTGTACAGATTTTAGGATGTTTCAATGTTTAAAATCCTGCATTTTGTGTCTGTGCAAGGAGCAAGGCCGTGTTCTGAGCAGCCACACGAGGAGGTGAAACACCTCATCCTTCAGGCTGTAAATCAAGCCCTAATTGTGGTTAAGACTATGGGGGGAGTTTATGTAGAGATTAGTTTAGGTTTAATCCTCTGGGAGTTTTCTCATTGATTTAAAAAGGACTCAGGTCATTGCTCCAGGGTTTCCTCCATGAAACATCCGTGATCACAGCTGGATAAAGAATAAAGAATTAATTTAGATAATGCCTGAGTGGAGACATTGAAATGTGAGCAGGGGATAAAAACCAACAGAGTCTGTCCTCAAGGTCCCTGTTATTAGCATTGAACATGTAGTGAGAATAAATAAATACAAAATGTGCCATAAACACGTCCTGCCTGTGAGCAGCTGCAGTGTGACAAGGAGAGCAGTAATGAGCACAGGAGCCAAAATCCTTGTTCAGGTGTGCTGGGGCCTTGGCCTGGAGGGGGCAGAGAGCATCCATGGGAACCCTTTGCTCCAGCAATTCCCAAATCCCAGAGCCTGTCTGTGCTGTGGGGACAGAGGCCGAGCCCAGCAGCAACAGGCAGGAGCAGATTCTCACCTCCCCCCTCACCCCCAAGCATCTCTCAGTGCTCACAGCCTGCCTGGAGAGGGCCATGGCTCTTGTCTAGAGTTAATTATTTATGGATACATTCAATAGAGAGTGTATCCATTAATAACCTTAATAAAATATCAGACTAACTCTGCTCAGGTGTTCCAGACACAGATGCCATCTCCACACGGCTCTGTCTGGCTCTTCATCCCCTCTGTGGTGTCTCTAGTTATAAACAATCCATCCCCCCTTCACTCCTGCCCTCCTCCTGCCTCCAGGAAGGCAGAGCTTGGGGCTCCAGTGCTCAGCTCCATCCCTGCTGGGACATTTGCACACTCCCCTAAGGAAATGGGATGCTCCAGGGGCAGCATCAGAGCAGGATCCACGTGCCCTGGAAGAAAAGGAATTGACACCAAGAAAAGTTCCACTGCTGAATTAAGTGAGAATATCATACCCCTGGGATGGGGTGGGATGGACCAGGGGCCGTGGCCTCCTCAGCCAAGAACCTTTGAGAGCTGGAGAGGGACTTTGCCAAGGCCATGGAGTGACAGGCCATGCTGGAGAGGGACAGGAGCATTTCCTGTGCTGTGCAGGCAGGGTAATTCTGCCCACCAAGGGTATTGTTGGCCACTTCTCTTCCTGACCTGCAGAATCCCCTGTCAAGAATACACAAATTAATACTACTGATAAAAACAAAGCGATACAAAGATGCAAAAAGCCACAAATCCCAGAATGGCTGATGCCACATTGCCTTTCCATGTGACAAATCAAAGCCCAGAAGTAAATGTGTTTGCTGTTCGAAGAAACATAAGTAAAAGTCTCCAGTGTCACCCTCCCTTCATCCCATCCTTCCTTCCTTCCTTCCCTTAAATGTTTCAAGCTCCAGATTTGTTCAGCAACTAGGAAAATATTTGTAGAGCCCATTTAATATTTACAGATGTTAAGTGGTGGAAGAACAACTTCCTTTTGCATATCCCAGCAGGGCCTGGTGCTCCATCTCTGTCACTGCGAGTCACATCAGGAGATGGAGGGGGAGGCACCTGGGAGCTGCTGGGTCTGCCCTGGGCAGCTCCTCCCATCACATCAGCCCAGAGATCTTCCCCCTCAGGCACGAGTTTGGGATGTGCTTTGGACTGAGATGCTTTTCCCTCCCAAATCATTTCTGTTTCACTGCAAAATCCAAAATTAACTTTCAATTCCAGAGACGAGTTTTTTTAATATCTCCGCGTTCCTGGTCAGGGATTATCAATTCTGATTTTGAACCAAGAGAAGTGAAGAAGGTTCAGTACAGAAGCAGAGCTCCTCAGTAGCTCTGTGTCTAGCACAGAGGGGCAATGTCTCTGACAGAACAGCTAAACACATCAGTGCAGGTGAGTTTTAATGAGAAATTGGAGATAAAGTCTAAAAGCATTTACTAGTGAGTCTGCTAGGAGATAATGCGTGGCCCAGAATGTTCTTGGCAAACAGAGGGAGGAGGAGCCTTCACTGGCTGCTCCTGAGGGATGGATTTGTCCAAAGGGATCCCTGCAGGCTCAGCAGGAGCTGCCAATGTCCAGAGCTGGAGCAGTAGCCTCGTGCTGGACACAGCAATGGCACCACAGAGTCACACAGGAAAGGGAAATCCACACAAAGAGCCAGAAATGGATCCCCAAAATCTTCGGCTGTTTTCACATTTGCTCAGGGGTGTTTTATGCCTAGGGCTCATGAATATTTAGCAATTTACTTGAACATTCTTTTGTAAATCAATTTTAACCTAGTGTGGAATATTTTCATAAACCCTATTTCAGATTGCAGATGTGAGTGCTCATGCTGGAAGCCTCATTAGAATCATTACCAGTAATATGCCATTAATGTGTCCAACAAAAAGAAATTAATTCTGAAAATGAGCTACAAATGAACTTCAGATCAAGAATTGTCTGCCAGGATTACTTTGTGATGAACTGAGTAGTGAGTACTGGCAATTTGTGACAAGAAAATGAGGCAGGATGTGTTGAATAAATTTCTGGTGGGTTTGCTGTGGTGGTGGTCGAGGCATTGATGGGCTGAGTGTGGAGTTCTGCCACAGGAATAAACTCCTTGCTGTCATACCCTCACTGGCATTTTCAGTGATCATGGAACCAGAGAATGATTAAATCCCACCCAGTGCCACCCTGCCAGGGCAGGGACACCTCCCACTGTCCCAGGCTGCTCCCAGCCCCAGTGTCCAGCCTGACCTTGGGCACTGCCAGGGCCTGCCCACCCTCACAGGGAATTCCTTCCCAAAATCTAATGATGGTTTCTTTTTCAAGATGGTGAGAAATGGACAGAGAGTTATGAAGGAAAAAGGCAACATCAGATTAAAAAGAGCCAGCAATGGGGAGGAGCAGGGACAGGAGGAGAGGGAACTGCCTCAGGCTGGGCCAGGGGTGGCTCAGCGGGGATATTTGGGGAAATTCCTTCATGGAAAGGGGGGCCAGGCTGTGGAACTGCCTAGGGAGGTTTGGAGTGCCCATCCCTGGAGGTGCCCAAGGAATTCCTGGAGGTGGCACTCAGACCTCTGGGCTGGGGACAGGGTGGGGACTGGATGGGCTGGGAGGGCTTTTCCAACCTCACTGTCTCTGACCCTGTGCCTGAGGAGGAAACGTCCTTTCCCGGGATGGAATCCGGGCTCTCCCTGCATTTCCCGCGCGGCTCCGTAGGTGGCGAGTGCCGCCCGCCCGAAGGCAGCGCTGCCCGGAGCTGCTGCCCGGGATTCGGGGCTGCGGGGGCCGGGGCAGCCCCGCGGGGCTGGGGCGATGCTGGCTGTGCTCATCCCGCCCTGCTCGGTGTGCTCATCCCGCCCTGCAGGGCTGGGGCGATGCTGGGTGTGCTCATCCCGCCCCCCAGGACTGGGTGCGATGCTCGGTGTGCTCATCCCGCCTTTCTGGGTGTGCTCATCCCGCCCCGCGGGACATCCCCGTCCTCAGAGCAGGAGCTGGGGGGACCCTGCGTCACCCAGAGCCCTCCGGACCTGGGGCACCGCCGTGGATTTCAGGAGATGCAATGTCCATATTCTGAATATTAGCCCCATCTCTGTTTTCTCCGGATTTACAGAGCCCCAGTACTGGTGAAATACAGAAACAAACCCGGTGAGAGGCTCTCAACAGCCCCGAGACCAAAGCACAGAGGGCAGGACCGCAGTTTGGACCGATCCTGCCCTTTCCTGACCATTTCAGCAAAATCATCCAGGGATGAATGAGCTCTGCACAGATTTACAGCTGATGGCTCCCAGTGATGGAACAGAACCGGGGGATAGAGAGACCTGTGGCAGTTCTGGGAATTTCTCTGCATCAACGGGAATGAACCGGCTGGCACTTTGATGAACAACATCTCCTCGCACTGTCTCCTTTCATGTGGCATCACACAGACATATCTGTGACCTTCACAGGTGTCACATCACTAAAGGAAAAGGTTCACTTTAAAAAATGAGCGTAGCAGCTCCAGACCTGGAGTAACTCCGTGCAGCTGCAGCAGAGTCAGCAGAGAGAGGCTGATTTACTGACACTGCTCCACCATTACAAATACTTTAAGTGAATTGTTCCTGCTGTGCCAGGGCAGGGATCTGGTGATTAGACAAGAAAAGGCGTGTGATTCATTGGAATATGGGAGCTTTCCCAGCACGTGGAACTGCAGTGCCTGGAAACGGGCAAGAGACCTAAAGAGCATTTTTATGTGTTTTGAAAGTGGCGCATGAGGATGTGCAATTAAAGGCACTCAAAGGTCACCACAGAAACAAGCTAATACCTGCCCTGTTCACACCCTCTGAAATGCTGTAATACACAAGAATTCACCTTTCTGTACTTAAATTGAGGGCCATTAGCTCTCCTACAGAGCTCAGCATCACTCTGCAGCCTGGGGGCCGGGCTCGGGCACGTTAGGGACGTTGTCACCAGCAATTAGACACCAGGGGAATATGACACAGTCAAGAGGGGTTTTCTCAATCTTTGTGCTTTTCCTAAAAGAGAATCTCAGCCCGGGTTTTCCTAACTGCAAATGTAACCTGAGATTTATAAACAAACAACTCACCTGTGACCTTTTCATGTGGTTCTGAGTGCAGCCTGTGCTTGGCTTTCTTTCACTGAATCACAGAATCATTTGGGTGGGAAAAGACCTCTAAGATCATTGAGTCCAACCATTAAATCTTTCTTTCACAGAATCAGGGAATCCTGGCATGGTTTGGCTTGGAAAGGACCTGAAAGACCACCCAGTTCCAATCCCCTGCCTGGGCAGGGACACCTTCCACTGGACCAGGCTGTTCTCTGGGATTCGATTTTGGGAGCTGCTGTGGTTCTCCTCAGCCTATAAAATATTTAAAAGACAATAATTTAACAAGCAGTTTAAGATTATGGAATATCTTCATGTTTCTTATCTCTGAGTTTACTTAGCACTAAGATAACCACAATAAATCCATTCATTATGCCTGAGATGTTTATTGGCTCTAATTGCTGACAGGAGGGGGGGGGATGAGCAGCACCAGGGTGAGCTCTGCACATTTTACACCCCTGAGAACTCGGGGTGCATCTCCTGAGCACAGCAAGGACTCCTCGCATGGATTTGGGATAGAACAGATACTGATGGCTCGAAAATAACAGGAAATGTTTATGGCCTTTGATCCTTTATCACTGAGCTGTGCTGGGGTTCCTGCAGACCTTCCCCACCCTTCATGGCCAGTGTGCATTTACTGCCCCTACCATGGGGAAGGGCCCAAGGATGGAAATGTCCAAAATTGTCACCCCCCAAACCTGCCTGACCCTGAAGGGCAGCTGGGCCACATCCTACGGCGCGCACGAATTCAGTTTTATTCTATCAAATCCCCAGCAGAGGTGGCAAAATACCAGATGTAATAACACAATTGCTCTGAAACAGAGAGGGAAGCTTTAGAAAACACCTTTACTGCTGCTGTTCTGGGGTTACCCTCAGGGACTGTCAGCAGGCAGTGAAGCTGTGGAGCCCCCACAGAGCCCACCCTGAGCTCCGTGCCTGGCTTTGCCTCCCCACAGCCCCAGGAATCCTGCTGCCACGGGGGCCGAAAGGAATCACCACAGAGCTGGGCAGGGGACCCAGCTCTGCCCCCCTGCCTGCTCTCAGCCTCGCAGGCTTCTTTTTCTCTCTTTTCTTTAAATGAAGTTGTTTACCTTACCTGGATCGAGAGTGCTAAACCTCACACAGCTCCACATCCAAGTTTTAATTAAGATCAGCAGAGGAGTTTGAAATTCTTGGATAAAAGCAGGCTATAAATGCAACAAATTCTATTTCCAAGAGGCGTCAGGCAAGATAAGAAAAGTTCCAATCCCCATATTTGCATTTTTAAGGAAATTTGAAGAATCTGGGACCTAAGTAAATTCTTGGATATTTTTAGACCTGGGCATTTCAGTTTTGTTATTCAGGTCAGAACAATTCTCTCTGCCCTTCACCTCAGAGGCATTTGGTCTCTGCTTTGGGGCTCCAGCTTTCCAGTCTGTTCTATAATTGTGGCAGCTATTTGGGTGGGGGTAGGTGTGAATCCACATGTACACGTGTTTTTAGGTCTAGTGTGACTTTAAAAATAAAGTTTCTGATGCTGCAAACACTTCCACATACCCTGAACCAGACGTAATTAATGCCACGGCGATTACTGAAGGAAAATAAAATGCATTCCTGGGGACGATGGGACCATTCACTTACATCACCCGAGCAAGATTAACTAGAGACGTTTGTCATGCAAATGCTTAGCTGAGAAATTCCCGAGAAAGTAAACTCAGAACAAAAGTTGCCCTTTTTTCCAGAGTCCATTTTGTTTTCAGTGCAGGACTGTTTATGGGATTTTTAGAGTCATTCTGGAATTCTCTGAGGCAAGAGGTGAAGTCAATGGAATGAAACAAACTCGGGTCCTGCAATTCCTGTGTCAAAACTATTTTGGGGTGAAACTCTGAAAATCTGGGAAGGCCAAAGAGCCACACGAGCCAAGGTCCTTGGAGAGGGTGCCAGGCTTTGAGCAAACAGGAGCATCAACACTGCTGTGATTTATCTGCTGCACACTGAGCTTCTCACTGGGTTGCAGAATGCATCTGGACCAGCCTAATGAGCACATTCTTCACCATTAGAGAGGCTGTGGAGGGCTTCAAATATTTTAGACATGATTCACAGAGCCAAAAGGTCTTGTTTACTGATATGCTATTTATACCTAGCTCAATTAAACCTCTTTGGAAAGAAAAAAATTCAAGGATGCCAACACTGGCGGTGCTGTTGGAAGTGAGTATCTCCTCGTTAAAAAGGTTAGAAAAACACCATTAATAATTTTGATGGACTCTGTTTATGCCCCAGTCTCTGCCCAAGTGCACCCAGTGTCCTGCACGGTGTGGTCCTGGCAGCAGGACAGCCCAGGCAGGGTTTGGCCGTGTCCTGCTGGTGCCAGGTGCCACCTCCCTGGGCATGGATGAGCTTTGTCACCAGCACAGCCCTCACCCTGCCTGGCAGAGCTGAGGGGACAGCACAGGGCTCAGGCAGCCCTGGGACAGGGACAGGGACAAAGGGACAGGGATGGGACAGGGACAGGGACAGGGACAGGGACAGGGACAGGGACAGGGACAGGGACAGACCTGCCCCTCTGGCAGCATCATCCTCCCACCAGGGACTTTCCACCCCTGCAAGTGCCCACGCCAGGCTCAGGAGCTCTGGACACTCCAGGGGAAGGTGGCCCTGCCTGTGGCAGAGGATGGGACAAGGTGGGCTTTAAGGTCCCTTCCAGCACAATATTCCAGTGTCCTGTGGAATGCCTCTGCTGCTCCAGCTCCCTGGGGACTCCTGGTAGGAGTGACTGTGAGTTCTCAGTGCTCAGCAGTTCCAGAGCTGCAGGGATGGGGCTGGGGGAGGCACGAGGCACACAGCAGGGCCCTGAGGGACAGCACAGGGGGACTGGCACAGCTCCCCTGGGCCCCTGCAGAGCCTGGCTCCAAGGAGAGAGGGAAACTGCCAGGAGGTGCCACTCCAGGAGAGAAGGAGAGGCCTGTTCAAAGGAGAAATCCAGAGGACACCGTCGGGATCTCAGCTGGTTGGAAATGCAGGGCTCTCAAAGCCAGTGGCTGAGGGAATTCTGAGCATGGATATCCATGGATATCCACTTACCTGGATAAAGTGAGTGTCCTGCAGCTGCTCCTTCCTGAAGCCCCCAGAGCAGGGTCGAACACCTCACCTGGACATTCCCAGCCAGGTGTGAGGGAGCAGCCAGAGCTCCCTGCCCCATCACCAAACCCATCCAACCCTGGGTAAGAGCCTGGCAGGGAAGGAAGGAGGAGTGTTCCTGTGGCAGGCAGCGCTGGGAACGCTGCCATAAAATATTGAGACGTAAATCAGTGGTGGAAAGGAAGCACAACAGCTTTTATATAACTCTTCAGAGCCATGTACTCATTAAATAACAAAGGTTTTTTTCCCTTAATACACTATTAACAAATTCCAAACCATCATATCTTTAAAAAAACTGTCCTCCAGTCGAGTGGAAAGTCAACTAATGTGGGCTTAGAAAGAGGTTGGGAGTGCAACAAATTATAAATGCTTTCTACTTTATCAGCATTACAGAGTACTATTAATTTTAAAAATAGCTTCTAAAAACATACATGGCATACCATAATGGAGATGGCTGGGTTTCAATACATCATCCTGATGACTCTTTCCACAGCAATGAGTTATGCAGACACTGCTTTGCAAATATGGCATGTATGGCTGCAGGGAACGTTAAAAAGGCAATTTTGTCTTTGGGCTCGGGAAGGGGCTGGGCTGGGATTTCCGACGGGAGCACTCAGGGACGAGCTCTGTGCGATGGGACATTCCTGCCCAGCACACACCATCCCTGCAGGACACCCATCCTCCCTCCAGGAGCTGCAGCCGGCTCTCACAGCCACCCTGGACGGGCAGAAATGGAGCTGTCAATGCCAACGCTCTGCGGCTGAGCAGCTGCTCTGAAGGGCTCTGTGTGTGCAGGGCTTGGTGCTAATTGGCAGCAGCATCCTCCAAAGGGCACACTGGGTCTCTGAGTGAGGAGGGAGGCACTTTCCACGGCCAGGGCTGTTTTTATTGGCTGCTTGGAGGAAAGAGACACATAAAACCCTAACTGGGGCCAGAAATGAGTTAGAAAAATCCCTGGGTAGCTCTAACTTACACTCGAGTTTGTTTGCTTGCCTTTTTCTCATCCCTCAGGCTGCACAGCTCTCTACTCCTCACAATGCAGCAATTACAAACATGAGGGAGGTCAGTGACCCCTTCCCAGCCCCCGGGGAAAGCTCTGTGTCCCCTCTGTGGGAAAGGCACCCCGTCCCCAGCCCCACAGCCCCAGGATTGGCATCCCCCTGTGCCCCAGAGTGATCCCCCAGAACGCCAGGACTGCCATGGGTGAGTGGCTGTGCACTCTGCAGCTCCTCAGCCCTTCTCCCAGCAGAGATTTCTCCCCTGCTTTGCCAATTTCAGCTGAAAAAAAATTCAGAATTGCCTGAAGCCCCTGGGCCCCTCAGTGCCCAGAGCCCCCTGTTCTGGACAGGACTGACCCGAGGAGTTTGTTCCGTTTTATTGGGAATGCACACTTGGGTTTCTCTCTTGTGGCCCCTCTCATGTGCACTGCAGCACCAATTCCTGTCCAAGAGTCCCTTCAGCTGGGACATTCCCAAATTTCCTTCCCCCTATTTACAGAACTATACTGTTATTTCTCTGGCAGGTAAGAATATTCCTTACAAGCACATGTGGGCTGCTTCAGTGGGTTCCCTGGTCCTATTTTCTTTTATTTAGTAACTTAGGACTATCTTTAATTTAATCACCATTTATTGGTTCCCTAATTCAACCCAAAAGACCAGAATTCATTGAAAGGCAGAAGGTTCATTCTCTAAAGGAATTAGAATAATGGTCAAGCTGTAGTGATAAGGTTGGCAAATCACTTATTTTACTACTTTATCACCTCTAATAAATAAATGCTCCTGCCTGGAAATGCAAACTCCACTTTCCTGTGCCCTGGGGCTGTTGAACATCCTTCCTTTGGGCATTCCCTCACCCTTTGCCCCCAGCTAAGGAGCTCTTGCTGCCCACTGGGGAAGGAGGCAATTGGGTCTGTGTGACAGGACCTGGCTCTGCATCATGCTGTTCTCAGATGCAAATCCATCCACAGCCCTTACATAGCACTGGTTCCTCTTGTTGGTGTGATTATAAAGAGAAATAATTCTGCTGGAGCAGTGCTGTGTGAAATCTTTACAATGACAGGTACAAGGAAATTCCTTTGCCCAGATTTACCTCCCCATGCTGCTATGGAGCTCAGAGCTGTAAATCTGCTTCATGTGTGGTCAAGAGCCACATTCCAAACCCAGGCAGTGAATGTGTGTGTGTGTCAGGCTGTGATGGATGGGCACACACACCGTGGGCACAGCCAGCTACTGCCAGCCTGTCTCTCTTCCTTCCTTTCTCCCTCCCTTCCTTCCTCCCTTCCCAATTTTCCCCCTACTTTGTGAGTTTAATATCCAACAGCACCTTCTCCAGATCATAACCCAGATCATCACCTGAGCCATAAAAGCACCTTCAGACTTCCTCATCCCCAATATCAAAATCACCTGATGCTGTCCCCCTGGCAGATGTGTTGGGGGATTCCCATTTGCTGTGGGGGCTCCCCGCTCCTTGCCCTGTTCCAGCTCTGGATTAGGTGTTGGCTGTTGCCTCACACGCAGCAGAAAAGTCTGAGTCAAACCCAGCTCCAGCTCTCTCCTTTTCCCATTATGTTATGATCAATTGCTGTTATCCAGGAGAATTTCAGCTCCATTCCCGAGGCAGACACGGAGCAGCGTTCCGCACCATGGCTCCCGGAGTGAGAGATCTCTCTGAAAAGAAACAGAATCATTTCTGCTTCCAGCAAACTGGAGGAGACTTTTCTTTTTGCACATGGCCAAGTTGTGTGCTCTGGCATTGTTTGTTTTACTGAGCCTACAGAACAGAATTAAAAGACTGGCACCTTTACTGTTTACAGGCAGTAACTGGGGTGTGTCTCTCATTGGTGTGAATTTCCCAGGAGACCTCTCAGAGACCCACTCAGGAAACAGAAATAACTTCATCTTTTAAAATCATGAAACTTCTGCTCCCTTATTCCCAGGTACAGGTTTAGAGCCTGGCCCTGGGCTTTGTGCATGCCCAGGGCCACTGACCTGACCAGAGGGATGAGGGCCCTCACTGAGAAATGTCATTTGCAGTTGGGCTCTCTCCATCCAGACCCTCCGGACAGAGAGGATTTTAACCCCTCCATCCCAGGGCAGAGCCCCTCGAGGCACCTCGAGCCAAAGGAGGGAGAATTCCCCCAGACAAGTGGGGAGTGACAGCCCCTTCCAGCCTCAGGGAGATTCTAAACGAGGTAATAAACAGGATTAACACAAAACTAATGGAGGGAGGGAGAGGAAGACGGGACATGTCCCTGTAGTGTCAGAAGGGCTGCAGGCCAGACTTGGGCAAGTTTGAGGCAGGCACTGGTGACTCCCACAGCCCCAGCCCCGCTCCCAGAGGGGAAGGATCTGCTCTGCCACGAGTGGGCAGAGAAAGGGAATTCACTGCTCCCAGCAAGAGCTGCTAACCCCAGCTGCTGCTTTGGCTGCAGCCAGGTTTGGAAAGGCCCTCCAGCTGCCAGAGGATGCAGGGGCAGGGGCAGGGCTCACATTTCGGGCACAGGAGCTCATCTCAGGGTGAAATCCTCCTTTTGAGCTGATAATGGGAGCGTCCCCGGGGTGCTGCTGTGTCACTGCTGGGCACAGCCAGGCCCTTCACTCCCACGTGCCCCTTCAGCTTGCCAGAACATTTACTGTAGCTGAACTATAGGGGAATAAATGCTTTCTTTTAAACCCACAGTTGTTTTCTGAACTTGCGAGCAGCCAGTTAAGCTGGATGGATTTAGAGAGGCCCTACAGTGTTTTTCTGTTGAAATACCAGATGATAAACACAATTTTTCTTGTGTCCCTGCTGAAACAAGACAGCCTGGAGTAACATAAAATGTTCCTTTACTTCCTTCTGACAATGGCCCATTTCTTCTTTTAGAGGATGATTAATATTTATTACTACAGTAAATGGCAATTTAAATATATGGTGCAGCCCTGCAGTGTATCATTAATTTAAGGAAACAGGACACCTCCTATCAAACCACAATGGGTCCTTCTGCAGTGAATAATGGGGGGATCTGGCAGCCTTTAGAAAGCAGCTCCTGAACCCGTTCCCAAGCAGCAGCAGCTTGTCCCCTGGCATCACGTGGGCAATCCCAGGTGAGGCACCTTTGTTAAACTGCAAGCAGCAGCAAAGTGCTCGGAAAGTGGGGAAACAGTCACAACTAGAATATCCGTGTTCTCCTCATAAAGGCCATGGGGAGAAGTCCTCCATCCTTGTCCATCCTGGTCCCCCCCAGGGCCATGGTGGGGGCAGGCAGGACTGCTCCATTTGTGAAAGGCCACTCATAATTTCTTCCAAAAGAGGGCTTGCAGCTGGGAGAGAGACCTTTGTGGCCAAGTTTCAATGAAGAAGATTCTTTGCAGAGGAGGAATCTTTGTTTTTGACTCTTTTTCTCTTTGAGATTCCTGAGCTGTTTTCAGATGTGCCTTTTGGAAAGTTAAAAGAGAGCTCTTAGTGTCAAAATGAAAAACAGTTTAATCCATAAACTACATGCCAGATTCTAAAGAGGAGCATCAGATAAGGTTAGCCCTCCTTTGCTAATGGTTCTATTTTTTGACTGCAATGATCTGCAAAATTACTTTTGTTCCTTTTGCATTCTTGCATTTCTAAGATTTCTCCCTGGTAGTAAAGTTCCCAATGTCATAACATTTCAGTTCTCAAAGACAACTCCAAGATCCTGACACAGACACACACACAGAGTCACAGACACTTGACCTTGGCTTTGTTTTCCTGTACCCTCAGTGCCCAGTAAGGCACAGGGTGCTCAGTCAGAGGTTTCTGTCATTCGTAGGCTGAAGGATTTACAGCCCCAGAACAAACCCTGCTGCTCCAGCAGAGCTGCACTTTGGCTCCAGCACCACATCCGCTGGTCACATCTGGAACAGCTCGTGTTGGTCTGCCCCACCAACCCCTCTGCCTCCAGCATCTCCAGCACCTTCATCCCTCTACATCCCCTCCTCACCCCCTCTGCCTCCAGCCCTCCATCACCTCCAGCCCCCCCAGCCATGGGAGTGGCCCCTGCCCTCCAGATGCATCTGCTGACCTTTAACAGCCACAGGTGTCAGCTAAAGCAGCCCCTCATCCTGAAACGCCCCTGCTGGGACATCTCTTCCTTTCTCTGTGCACACCCACAGCTTTCTCAAGAGGTTTGGCAACCCCCAGATTCCAGCTCCTCCCTTCCCAGATATGCCCTCGTACCAGGTGGGACAAAGCCACCCCAGCAGGACAGAGGGTGCCAGCGATGGAGAGGGGACACAGCAGCCCTGTGCCACCCTCAGGGCCAGCACCAGCCACAGAGCCTTGCCCATCTCAGGGCAGGATGGTCCCACAGCAGCCTGGCCATGGTCCCACAGCCCCTGGGCAGCCTCCAGCTCGACCTGGGCAGTGCAGGCTGGCCAGCCCCAGTGACACCCACGGCCCCAGTGACACCCACTGCCCCAGTGCCACCCACAGACCCAGTGGCACCCACAGCCCCAGTGACACCCCTGTGCCCCAGTGGCACCCACAGCCCCAGTGGCACCCACAGCCCCAGTGGCACCCACAGCCCCAGTGACACCCACAGCTCCAGTGACACCCACGGCCCCAATGACACCCACAGACCCAGTGACACCCACAGCCCCAGCTGTGCCACACCTTCCCCCCGAGCAGCACAGGCAGAAGTAAAGGAAGGCCTTGATTCAAAAGAAAAGGGCAAAAAGGTAATTCCTTTTCTTCATGAACCTTGTACGTCATTTCTCACTTTATGGACAGGCTCAGCGACTTCCGAGCCTCTGACTGAGCCACGATTTCAAGCGCTTTACTCACCACAAATAATCTTTTGATGATGAAACCAACTGAGTAAACTTTGGAAGAAAGACCCTGCATGAATATAGCCAAATTAGGAAAGCCCTCCCGTAACAGCTGTGTTCAAAACCACACGTATTGCTGGTTTATTTTTTAATCTACATCACTGAATCTATTTTTGACTACAAACGGGATGACTCATTTGATCACGACCAGTGAAAAAACAGTGTGTGTGTGTCGCCACAAAATATTTCTTAGAATTGATGAAGTATTTTCTTTCCTTCCTATTTCAATCCAGTATCTCCATAAATCAATCACAGGCAAAATCAGCATTTACAAAAATTTAGGTTATCTTATTCAGTATTGAATAGAAAAGGAGCTGCCTGGATTTAACTGTCCTTTGTCTGCCTTTTTTATTAGTTTCTTCCATTTATTTTCCTGTCATTTCCCTTTGATTGCTGTGCTCCGACTGGGGATCCAGGAGATGAAAATTTCTTCAAAAATATTTCAACCAAATCTGTAGCTTTACTACTACGTTCACGGAAGGGGGGGAAACACTTAACTGAAAACAGCTGCAGAGCCGTATTTTCTACTTCATTTATCCCTTTATGTTTGTACAAAAGAGAAAAATTGAAAATTAGCCAAGAATGTAATACCACAGATTCTCTCCCTAGAAAACACGGCAGAGTTTGCAGTAATCCCCTTAAGCACAGCACCAGCCTCTCTTCCTCCAGCTCACCAGCGCTGCTCTCAGAGGGGTCCCTGCTGGCACCTCAGGGTGGGCTGGCTGCCCCTCACCGAGCCACAGCACCAGAAACACTCATCAGTCCTGGCCATTCCTGGCGTCTGTGCGGCAGATTTCCACAGGAGCGGATGGAGCAGCCATCCGAGCAGCTCTGTCACACGGCCACTCCTGGTGCGGGTGTGCCCGGGAAGCTCCAGGGCTCCGTGGGCTCCCCGGCCTCCTGGGCAGCAGCAAACCTCCCTCCCAGCTGCCAGCTCTCATCCCCTTTCTCCACAGATGCCTTTTATTTCTTCCCAGCAAAGCCGGTCAGCATCATTTCCAGGCAGAGGCTTGGCCCTTTCCTGCACGTGGCATTCCTGAGGAAATCACTAAATCCTTAAGAATCGCCTTCTGTGCCCCCCAGCCTGTCTCTGCCCTGCAGCCGGGCTTCAGCCCCGCCAGCCTGGTCCCCCAAGCCCCTCGGTCCCCAGCCTGGCAGCTCCAGTGCCTCTGGCAGGACACACCCAGGGCTCAAGGAGATTCACATCACCCCAGTGGAGCTCTCGCACCTCCTTTCCTCCCCTGTCCCGGTGACTCCAGCACACTCCTGACCTCCTGGAGCCAGGAAAACGAGCTCGGAGGGGCAAGGGGATCTGGCTTTACCTCAGCAGCTCGTCAGGAGCGGTGCTGGGCTCAGCTGTGCCAGCCTGGGACCGCCCAGGGCCAGGCTGCTGCCCCCAGAGCCCAGCGCACGCCGGGGGCACCCGAGCAGACCCCGTCCGGTGACATCTCTGCCGGGACAGCTCGGCGCTGGTAAAAGCTGCCGGTGAATCAGCAGGGAGCTGAAATCCCTGATTCTCGTAATTGAGCATCCTTGCCCGTTCGCCGGCGAGTGACGGGGCATGAATGACTCCTGCGGGGATCAGCTGTGTTTAGTCACAGGATGCTTCTGTCTCTTCCTAGAGCAGAGCTAAGAATAGCCCAGCCTCGTTACTCGGCAGCGATCCCCCGCTGGCGGCTCTCCCGCGGCTCCGCTGCTCTGGGAGCCGCCTGGAGCTCACCTCGCCTCTCCCTGGAGCTCACCTGGCCTGGAGCTCACCTGGCCCTGGAGCTCACCTGTTCCTGGAGCTCACCTCTCCCTGGAGCTCACCTCTCCTGGAGCTCACCTGTCCTGGGGCTCACCTCCAGCTCTCCCCAGCTGCCCTGTCCTTCCCCACCCCTGCCGTGACACTGCAGCACGTTTCATCCTCAGGGCTGAAACCTCATTTGCAGCTGTTTATTCCTGTGTATTGACAGGCTGAACCGTCCAGAACCGCAGGAACCGAGCCAGCCCGGTGCTGCCCGGCTGCGTTTCCCACCCCAGAGAGCTCCCACCACCGGGGGCTCCCCAGGGAGGCTCTGAGCGCCGGGAATAACCTGCCCTCGGTGCCTGCTCACTCTGCCCCTGCTTCACCACACCTGCCGTGATTTATTTGTGCTACCATTAATCACAACTGCTCCAGATGTATTTTTATTGTAAATGGAAGCATCTAGAAGGGTTCTGACTCTTGTTCTAGTGTTGGGGTTATGCTGCTGAAAAGCTCTGGTTGCACAGGGAGTGCCCAGTCCTGCTCAGCACCTGGAGCCTGCACAGCCCTGCAACTGCTGCTTAAAACTAAAACCAGCAAGCAAAAAAATCCCACCCAAACCTGTAATTTTTACAGGTAACATCTCACATATTATATGGATTCGTCCTCCTCCCAAAAAAAATGTCCCCTCCACGCTTGTCCAGGGCATGAGCTCAGTTCCTTGTGAGCCTGGGGGAGGATGGGGCCCGGCCACAGTGCAGTGGGTGGCAGCATGGCAGGGCCACTGCTGGCTGCTGGCCTGTCACCCCGTGCCTCGTGGCACCCTGCAATCCCTGCGTGAGTTCTTTCCTATGTCCCAGGTGGCCGCGTGCGTGCGTGCCTTGGGAAAGGGAGATAATGTCACCCCATTGCCATGTCAAACGTTTCCCGGGGCTGCCAAACCTTCGTGAGCCTGAAAAACAATATCCCTGTGCTGTTTGTTCTCCCTGCTCGCTCCCAAAATGCCTCTGGAAGGTCAGGCTCAAACGGCCTCCCTGGAGGGACTTTATCTCTCCAGTCTCTTCTGCCGCTGCTTTTTAACCCAGATTTTTTTGAGGATGTTCAAATACCTCTTCTAAAAATGTTCAGACATTCACTCAGGGGCACATTCCTGCTCTCTGGAGGGGCGGCCAGTCCCCAGAGCCCTTGGCCCTTTTGCTGTACTCAGCCAGTATCACCTCCCGTGCTCCTTCCCCATTCCCTGACCTGAGGAGGATGAATCCCGAACCCCGGATCCCGAATCCCGAATCCCGGATCCCAGGGAGCTCTGCCCTGTGTTCTTTGTCCTCTGTTCTCTGTCCTGTGTTCTCTGTCCTGTGTCCTGTGTCCTGTGTCCCGTGTTCTCTGTCCTGTGCCCTGGGGGAGCCTCGGCAGTGCCGCTGGCATTGCTGTGCCCAGCGGATTCTGAGGTTCCAGTGGAGAATTCACTGCCCCAGCTGCCCCTGCATCCCACAGCCAGGAGCAGCAGAAATCCTCCTCCTCCTCCGTGCCCGGGGCTGGGACATGGGCTCTGTGCGGCGCTCCCGTCTCCTCCGAGTGCGGCACCGGCTCTCGCTGCTGTTCACTCACGTCCCTTTCCACAGGGCTGCCACAAATTCTGTTCCTTCATTTGGAAAAGCATATCCAGGTCCATATGACCCGGGGATATCTGTTTCCCTGTTCCCCTTCTCTGCAGGAACGCTCTGAGAAATTTCAGGAAAAAATGTACCAACAAGGGAGAAATTAAATCAACAAGAGTTTAAGATTATTTTTTTTATTTTTCAGATTGCAGTTCTAAGGAGTCAGTTCGGCTCCGAGCTGGGCCTTTGCTCCTAAATCACAGATCACAATAGGCAGCTGGATCCTGGTTTCTGTTATTTCAGGGTTTTTCCTGGACTCAGGCACGATGAAGAAGGGGGAATGGCTGGGATCAGTGGGAAATGAGGAACCAGGGGAGTGAGCTGGGACCATGTGGAGCCCTCTCTCCCTCACCTGGACAAAGGGGCTTTGTGCTGGACCTCTTGGCCTCAGCAGGAGCAGGCAGGAATGTTTGTTGGAGCAGGCAGGAATGTTTGCTAAAGCAGTAAAGACCTCACCAATTCATGTAAAAAAAAACCAAAAAAAAAACCCCAAAAAACAAAAACAAACCAAAAAACAAAATACAAAAGACAATAGATTGTTAGATTGTCATTCAGTGCTCAACATCCATTGAAACATGAGAAACGTGGGTTTGGACAGTTTCTTCTGCTAAAAACATTCCGTGTCTGTCTGCTGTGATAAACTGCCCCAGCACATTCCTGTGTGATTCGGAAATCCATTCCCCCGTGCTTGGTGTCAGAGCCTGCGCTGGGAGGATGGTGGGACAGAGGGACAGAAGGACAGAGAGACTGAGGGACTGAGGGACTGCAGGACAGTCCCAGGCCAGCCACAACAGGCAGCTTGGCTGGACAGCTGCCAGCTCGCCACACCCCAGCCAGGGGCTGCGCAGTGCCTGGGTTCCCCCAAAGCATCAGCCCCAGCCCTGTCTCCCTTTTCCATCTCCCTGTCTCATCCTTGTCCCTGCCCCATCCCTGTCCCTTCCCTGTCTCATCCCTGTCTCATCCCTGTCCCTGCGCCATCCCTGTCCCTTGCCTGTCCGCGTCCCTGTCCCATCCCCATCCCTGTCCCATCCCTGTCCCATCCCTGTCCCTGTCCCATCCCTGTCCCATCCCTGTCCTTCTGTCCCTGTTCCCCCGCCCCGCCGCGGGCACGCGCCCCCCGCGCCCCCTCTCGCCATTGGCCGGGCGGGTTTTGGGGCGGTGCCGGATTGGCTGAGAGCGGCGCGCGCCCGCCGCCGGGGCCCA
>VZTB01014676.1:492987-508975 GCA_013397245.1 Thryothorus ludovicianus | reverse complement strand
TCCCCATCCCGATCCCGTGCTGGGACAGCGGGAGCGATCCCCATCCCGATCCCTGCGCCGGGACAGCGGGAGCGATCCCCATCCCGATCCCTGTGCCAGGACAGCGGGAGCGATCCCGATCCCTGCGCCGGGACAGCGGGAGCGATCCCCATCCCGATCCCGTGCCGGGACAGCGGGAGGGATCCCGATCCCCGTGCCGGGACAGCGCTGGGAACGGCAGGAGCGATCCCATACCCTGTGCTGGGACAGCAACAGCGATCCCGATCCCTGTCCCGGGACAGCCCGGGGCGCACCGGGAGCGATCCCGATCCCTGTCCCGGCACAGCCCGGCGCGCACCGGGAGCAGAGGCGCTCGGGGCACACCGGGTGCGCACCGGGCCCCGCAGGCTGAGCGGTGCCGGGTGATTTTTCCCGGTATCCCGCATCTCCAGGTTCTCCTGCCCTCGCAGCCCGCCCGGTGGCGGCGGCCGGCAGAGCTGCGAGCGGGCAAGCCCGGGGGGGACAGACCCCATCCCTCAAGTTCTTTCCTCCTTCCTGCCCTTCCACCGGCACCTGACCCTGCAGTCCCCAGAGCCGCCAGGGACTGCCCGGCCGCCCTGCCCGGCGCCGTGCCTGCCTTTGTGCATTTTTCAGTGCAAAAATCGCTCTTCCAAAGCTTTTGCTGGCAGAACAACTGTTTGCCGTCTGAATTAACTGGTGTACGGCACAGCTGTGCTGAGCTGCGCTCCTGGGGGACTGAGAGAGTCGCTTGTCCCCTTCTGGACCCTCTGGAAAGTGTTTACTCCGGCAAATCCCGGCTCTTCCCGCAGTGTCCTGTTCCTGGCGTGGCCCTGAGCTGTACGGGAGGATTCTGGTAGCCAGATAAAAGCGTGTGGAATGGCAGCAGCTGCTCTCGTGACCTTCCTCCCTGCACCTTTGTCACCGCGTGGTTCGGGGATGAGTTCAGCTCCCCATGTCAGCCTGCTGTGATCCCATCTCGCTGGGCAGTGCCCAGTGTGTGCCCTGCGACCACCCTGGGGCACCCGAGCAGGTTGGCTCCCTTTGCCATGAAGTTTCGTGCCAGTGCTGGCCTTGGGGGCCATCCTGCGTGCCAGGATGGGAGGGTCAGCCTGGCTGTTGTCGAGGTGCAGCCCCTTGTGTCCCAGTAGGTTTGAACTGGGCCCCTGCTGGATGCCAAGGAAAGCTGTTCAGCAGGTTTTACTGCAGCCTGGCTGTTCTTGCAGCAGAGCTGGGCAAGGGCTGGTGTTCCCCAGCAGGAGCTGCTGTCTGTGCTCCTGAGCATCCTCCTGCCCTGCCTCCCTGAAACACACCTTGCTCTGGGGTGGGACTGAGGGCTCCAGGATTCTTCCTTCCCTCCCACCTCCTTCCCTGTCCCCGGACCCTGCCCACCACGGGGACACTGTCAGTGCTTGCTGACAAGGGCAGCACCCCCAGCGTGGCACCGCAGGGTGGCCCTGTCCCGGCAGGAGGTGGCCAGGGTTTGGTGGCACCTGCTGGAGGGACCTTCAGGTGTGTCACCCAGAGGCTCAGAGCAATGTGTCCTCCCCCAGCAGATCCATGCTGCTGATCCCTCAGGCATGCCCAGGGGTCCTGGCTGTGTGGGGAGGGCACCTTTGGGTGCCAGTTGGAGCCCTCGGGGAGCTCTTGCCGAGCACTGAGCAGGGATGGATCCCACGGGAATGGAAACTGAGCCTTGCTGGCGAGGCTGTGTGCTGGGCTGTGGGCAGGCTGGCTCTGCCACAGCAGCTCAGCTCCTGCCTTGTCTGAGGAGGGGGGGTCTGAGCAGGCTCCTGCCAGCAGCCCGGGCTGGGGGTCCCTGGGGGGGCAGTGCAGGAGCAGGGCTGGGTTTGGACAGCAAGGAGGGCTGAGCAAATCCCTGCTGTGGGATTAGCCCTGGCAGAGCTGTCTCTGCACTGGAGCCATCTCCCAGGAGCTTCTGAAAAGCATGTGCAGGGATGTGCTGTGTCAGAAGGCTCACAGAGCACCCCAGAAAGGCTTGTGAATGCAGAAACCACCAGAGACTGCCCAAAACCTGCGGCTGTATGCTCAGCCTCCATTGGTGGAATGTCACTTTGATGCCACCTTGATGCCACCTTGATGCCAGGCAGTAGCACAGAGTGTGCAGTGGAAGGGTCAGTCCTGCTGGGGAGCCCTGCCAGGGTTGCTGTGGGCAGGGAGGATGCCCAGCCTCTGCTCTGCTGCCTCTCTCCTCTCACCTGAACACTGCAGGGTGAAAAAAAGACATCCCAGCTAGTCTGTACTTCAGAAGGGATCTGAAATGACATAATGAAAACAAGGAAAAAAATAATACAGACCCTGTATCAGTGTCTGAATAATCTACGTCCAAACATAAGTGGGTGTCTCTGCAGCAGACGGCTGTTTAATTTCCTGAATCCTAAGACGGGCACTTTTTCTGGGCATGGTGTGGAATACTGTCAAATTTTAATTTAGCTTGGCAGTGTCACACAGCCAGTCTGAGCAAGTCAGGGAAGGCAAGTCTGGAACTCATTAGAGCTTGTTGCAAGGCCCCGAAAATTTGATTTTCAATCACTGTTGGGTTTAATTATTGTTGATGTCTTGCCTAGAGTATTCTGGGATTCTTTCTGAGGAAATTAAAGCAGCATGAGTGGGACAGCATTCTGTTTGGCACAGGGCTTGTTTAGATTAAATTGTGAGTGGAGAGTTAAAGCTCAAAGCAGGGAGAAGTTGATGGCTGGCACGGCGCGAGCGCTGGAGCGGGCCCAGCTGGCCAGGCAGGCTCTGGGGCTTGTGTACTGTTCTCACTAAACTCTGCCCCTTCTTGTCAGAACAAAATAACCCACGAAGCTAAGAGCACCCATCAAAGCCAAGGTAAAGTTTACTCAGTTAATACAAGTTTTGGTTCTTTAACTTTTTCTTTCTTCAGTTCTTCAGCATGGGGCTTGCAAGCATCCCAAACGTCCTGTAGGATGGCAGAGGAGTGCTGCTGTTGCAGGGATAAATGGGCCCCAGGTATGGTGTGGGGGTCTCGGTGCCTCAGGGAGGGGCAGGAGCTCCCTCTCCATCAGCCAAGTGCCTGGATGCTTGAGGAGCCTCTGCAGGTGTCTGCAGATGTGGAGGGGAGTGCTGGCTGCAGCTGGGAGCTCGCGTTGGCACAGTCCAAAACCTTGGGCTTTTAAAAACTTGCCATCCCAGCTGGGAACTCATCTTTGCTGTTCATGTTTTGCTAACCTGGGTGCCTCGGTCAGGGTGTGCAGGGTCCCTGGGCTGAGCCCCGAGCTGTTCCCACGGCCTGGCAGGTGCCTGGCTCTGTGGGAAGGATGCTCAGCTCCCACATAACAGGGGGTTCTGCCCAGACATTGTCTGTGGGACACATCTGGGGAGCCTCTGTCCCATCCCAGAGCTCTGTGGGTGCCCCCGTCCCTCGAAGGTGCTGCTGCTCCCCTGTGCAAGCCCTGTCAGGGCTGTAAAAACCAGGTAAAAACCAGCTTCACCTGGGCTCCGTGGGGCTGGAGCACGGAGCTTTGAGCAGCTCCACCCTGGCAGCTGTGTGTCCCTGGCAGAGCTGCCATGCTCATTGTCTGTGGCTGTCGCTGCCTCTGGCAGAAGCTCAGGGTCATTCTGGAGCTGGTCCCATCTCTGCAGAGCCACCCCGAGGATGAGGAGCTTGCTGCCAGAGCTGGGGACAGGTCACACATGGCTGGTGGCCTGGGGGTGGCTGTGGCTGCCCTCAGAGCTGGTTTGTGCTGAGGGGACTGAATCCCTGCTCGCAGGAGCCAGGGGAGGAAGCAGCTGTCACTGGGAAGCAGATGTGGATCTTAATGGAGAAACCTGCTCTGGGCAACTATTTATAGACATGGAATCATAAAGCAGCACAGGGTTAAAGACCTTATTTTGGGACTTGGACTCAGAGCTAAACTGAGTCCAATAAAATGCAATTTACAAATTACAAAATCCCTGTGGTCCTGCAGAGAGGCAGGGTCTGGAGTGTTTATTTAGGCTGGGTTTTTCTCCTTTTTTTAGAGAAGGAAATACTGTATTTCAGCCATCCAGGAAAGGCAGTACTCAAATGTCCCATCTTGGAGCTACTGTTCCATTTTAGAGATGGGGCTCAGAGAGAGGGGAATGTTTCCAGGCAGCTATTTGCAATTTTTGGAGAGCTGAAGTTTCCTAATGCTGGTCCCAGCCTGATTCCCCACACTTTTACCATCTCACCCTCTCCCAGCACTGGCTCCATCACTTGGTTACATCAGATGAACATGGGAAGGCAAATTCCGTGTCCTGCCCGTTTTTGGGGTGGCACAGTCCCTCAGCTCCTGCCTTGGGTTCAGGGCATCACCAGCCACAAGAGCTGCTTGGAATTGTTCAATTGTTCAATTCTTTCTCCATTTCCTCGACTCTAAAGATCCTTCTCCTGCTGCTGAGAAGATATTTAGTCCTGAATCAGCTGTTTATGGAAATCTGCTGGAAGCAGCTCCCTCAGTGCCCCCTGTCAGTACTCTGAGGGTCCCCCATTCAGTGGCATCCAGAACCTTCTCCTGTGGGAGATGAGAAGGATCCAGCTGGGTCTGGGTCCCTGAGACCCTTGACTGAGTGCTCTGGAACCCTGCACATCTCTTAATTAAACTCTGCTGTTTAATTAAGTTTGGGGGGGTGGTTCTTCCCATTCCAGACACCTCCTCACATCTTGCTTTGGGTTTATAATTAAGTCCAAGTATCTGAAGCACTGTCTGGCTTGTGAAAAAAATCTGATTTTTCAGCATTTGCCCTTCTCTTATCATTAATTCACACATTGTTAGTGAAGAAAGGAATGCTGCCAGCTATGTGCTCTTGGAAGAGGGAGCTATTTGCAGAGGCCCTGGTTGTTGGAGCTCTGTCATCCTGTAGGTTGGGATCTGGCAGCTGCACTGAAATAGTTTCCTCCAGTATCAGTGCCTTTACCTGGTCTTGATGTTGCTAAAATAAAAGGCAGCAAACTTCTTACTCTGCAAAGTTTAATACTATAAGTGCTTCCAGTACTCCAGATGATATCAAGCCATTCATTGATGCCTTAAATGAATCCAATAGAGAGAATTTGAGATGAAAGCCAGCCCTTTGGAAGGGAATTTTTTTCCTGTGAGTGCGGTAATTGGGATAACGCTTGCTTGGAATCTGGCAGGGAAACAAATTGCTTGCAGGTCATGATTACAATGGATGTTTTCTATGAAAATGAGAAGAAAATAAATCAAAACATCCCTTTGCTGTTCTCAGAACTGCAGCAGTGAATGTGTTTATTGGTTAAAGCCCTTCTCAGGGCAGTCACTTGCCTTGCTGAGCTTTGTCCCCCTTGCAGCTGCTGTCAAGGAGCCTCTCCTGAAATCCAGAACAGCCCCAGGTGTCCCACTGAGCTGGGCCCTCCTGCAGCAGCTTCAGGGGTCGTGTTGGGCTGTTCTGTGCCAGCACTGGGAGTTGGTTCCTGACACCTCAGGCCGGACCTCACCAGACGTTAGGTGCTGTCCAGGAGGATGCTGAACTTCAAGGTGCCTTGCAACCCAAACCATTCTGTTTGCTGGTTCTCCAAATGCCCAGTATGTGCACTGGAGCCTGCAGCGTTCCCCTTGCTGGCACAGACACCTCTTCTGTTGGATGCAAACCCTTGCACCCTCCAGTTATTGGAAATCCAGAAGGAAGTTTGAGCTAGCCCCAAATCCTTAAGGAAGTTTGAGCTTGCCCACTGTTCTTATGCCAGCTTAGCTCCCTTGCAGTCAAATAATGACAACAAAAGATCTGCTGTCCACCCCTGTCCCTCAGCAATTGTGCTGAGCAGACTGGTCCCACCCATGTGTGGCTTTTCCCCGGTCCTTTGTTCCCAGGCCTGTTTCAGGGTTAGCTGCAAATGTTCAAAACTCATTGCAGCTGGAGGAATCCCCCAACAGGTTCTCAAGGTCCCTCAGCCTCCCTGGAGCTCTCTCCTGCCACAGCTGTGGTTTAGGGTGGGGTATCTGGTGCCCAGTCTGCAGGGAAGGCTTTGGATGGAGCCCAGTGTGGCTACTGGGAGCACTGGCTGTGGGGAGAGGTGAAACAAGGACCTCAGCTCTGAAGGGCTGCTGTGAACTTGGAGTAACTTTTTGGAAACCGGCTTTTCCTCTTCCCTCCCTAAAAAGGAGGGGAAAACATACTTGAGGTAGTTACGTGTCTCCAGCACCGTTTTCAGTCTCCAAATAGGGTGTTGTGCAATAAATGCTTTCGGGATCCAGAAGCCTCTGTGGAAGCAGCAGGGCCTCCTTTGCCAGTCCCTTCTGGGCCTGTGGTGGTGGCACTGTGTCCCCAAAGCCCTTTTGGGGGCTGGAGAGCCATGAGTGACTCAGGCAGCAGTGCCAGGAGGGATAAGTGCTGTGAGACACCTTTATCTTGACCATGGATCTGCCCCGGTGACACTCGAGCTCTGCTGGCAGAGAGCAGAGCCTGCCCTGTCCTGAGCTCCCTGGGGGACACATGGGATGGGGTGTGGGCTGGGATGTGTGCTGGGATGTGGGATGTGTGCTGGGATGTGTGCTGGGATGTAGGATGGGATGTGTTCTGGGATGTGTGCTGGGATGTGGGATGTGTGCTGGGTCCTCGATGCTCCTGGATTAAGCAGCTCACTGGCCAAGCTTACTGAAACTCTGAACGTGATTCCAGGCCCGAGTTCTACAGGTTCTGCTGCCCCTGAGAACAGCCCCTGGCACCAAACCCAAATAGTCAGACTGGTTTCAGTAGAGCCTTTGGCAGAGGGTCCTTGGCCAAGGGGTGCTGGGCTGGCCCGAAGGTGACAGAACAGAGACCCCTGTGGAGTGTCAGCTGAGCAGCAAACAGAGCAGGCTGAGGAGCAGGAGCCTGAGCTGCTCAGAGCTCCTGGCTGGGACTCCGTCTCACCAGAGCTGCCAGGGAAGCTCAGTGCTCCTTTCCAGAGGAGTCCTCAAGCTCTAAACCAAGCTGGAGGCACGTTTGGGTTCTTTCCCTGTCACTTGTCACTCCAGGCTCTCTCTTTTCCAGCTGCTCAGCGAACGATGGCCCTGCCTTTGGCGGGGGTAACAGCACACCATGGCATTACTGCTGTGTGCCTGACACTGCTCAGCAATGTTTTTGTGGGTAGAACAGCCTCGATTTCCTATCGTTTCACTACCCAAGAATTTCCTCTGCCCTGACTTGCTTTCTCTCTTCTAGCAGCAAGAATGCTGTGAGGCACAGAAAGCCAAAACAGAAATCTTGCAAGGAGTGTCTATCTAGTCCTGGTGAGCAGGATTTGCTTTTCTTCGGTCAGTTTGTTGACACAGGCCTGGTTTTGGGTTTTTTGGCACTTTTTTAAAGCACTACAAATGTCTCCAAACTCTTTATGTTAAGGTGATGCCAAAGTTCAGCTGCTGTTTTCGAATGGGCTGGGGCATAGGTGGAGCCTGGGACAGTCAGAGCATTTGTTTCACATTATCTTACCGGGTTTGGGGTTTTTGCAGTGTCTTGCATAATTTTTAAAAAGAAATCTCCTTTTATGCCGATGTGAGGAGCTGTAGCAGAGCAGGGGAGAAGCTCTGTGCCTGGGCAGGGCATGCAGTGACCGGCGCTGGCGCCTGCGGGGCTTGGCCCCTGCACAGGGATGGGAGTGAGAGTGGCTCAGCTCTCCTCTGCTCCTGAGGGACTGAGGGACAACACTCTCCTCCTGCCTGGGCTTTCAGAACCTCGGGGAGGTGCTGGCCAGGGGGGTCTGAGCTCGCTGGGCACCCTCTGGGGCTGAGAGCTCCTGCACTGACAGTGCCGTGGCTCCCAGGTCAGCTTGTCCTGCGCTGCCTTGTGCTGCTGACCACACTTCTCCCCGTGCCTTTCCTCTTGAGTGAATGAACCTATTCCAAATGAGTTCATTTAATCCAGATGTTTGTATTTTAGATAAACCACCACTTGCAGTCCCTTGCTGATACTCAGCTCCTGTTTGACTCCCTAGGATCAGAGGCAGCCAAACCCCAGCAGTCAGTGGGCACCTGGCTCCAGAGCTGGCAGGGTTGTGAGTGGTCTGTGGGGATCCTCAGTGTCTGTATCTGTCCTGGACAGCTGGCGCATGGCTGGAGAATCAAAACCGTCCTCTGTTTGGATTTTAGAGGCAGAGGGGAGTATTTGGGCATGTTATGGCCATTTTTAAGATGAATTTTTATGAACTCCAGGTGTGAGAGGTCTTTTCATTGGCTTCAAAATATTGGGGACAAACTGCGGGTGAAAATTGGGATGAAAATTGTAGGTGTAAGGTGAGGCAGAAATAGAACAGCCGTCCTGGGGCAAGGGAGCTGAAATGGACCATTTCCTACCCCTTGGGCTGGGTTTCTCCGGGATGAGCAGCCTTGTATGGAGATTTAATAGTTCTGGGCAAGAAAAAAAGACAGGTAAAGGCCTGTCATCTACCTTAAAATTGGCAGACAAACATCTGATCAATTCTAGAACATCTGTTTATAAAAATTTTGTACTTGTTAGCAACATCATGTTTTCCAAGTGGGTGAAATATCTTTCCTGAGTGCCACCAAATGCCCTTTTCCTCCTGGAAGCTGCAGAATGAGTTGGAACATCAGATGAGAGCTCAGGTGCCCCTGTTCCATGCAGGGAGGAGCCTGGTGCTGGAAGTGGTGGCTGTGGGAGGCAGCAGGAGGAAGAAGGGCTGCCAGCATCATCTCTGGGTTTGTCTCTGAGCAGGGACTCAGAGCCTGGAGCTGCTGGACACAGCCTGGGTCAGCCCAAGGTGCCCGTGGGGCTGGGCAGCAGCATCTGCTCTTCTGCCTCAGTTCTTTCACTGCTGTTGATCCCTCCCTTTGAAAATGGGTTTTGGCAAGGCCAGCCTCTCCCGAGGTGCCAAGGAGTGATTTAAATAGTGCCTGATCTTGTGCTGAAGGACTGTGACCATGCAGAGCTGTGCAGGGACTGGAGCCAGGCTGCATGGCTCCAGCACTGGGCGCCTCCACAGCCTCACCAGGTCTGAGCCCTGAGCCTCTCCTGGCCCAGGCTCATCCCTGGGGGTCCCTCCCAAGGCAGACAGGGGTCCCTTCTGTGCCAGACAGGCTCTCAGTGCGTGTGCCCGGCTGAAGAGTCTGGAATAAGCTCATTAAAGGCCATGTACAGAATCCAAAGGGCCCCAGGAAGGCCGGGAGCTGTGAGACCTGTGTGTGCCACCAGCCCTGATGGGCAGTGCCAGCTGTGGTGCCCAGAGTGGTCAGAAACCTGCCCAGCCCTTGGCAGTGCTCCCTGGGGTTTGCTCAGGGTGAAGCTGTGAGCTCTGAGCTCTGCTGGGCTGGGGTGACTCTCCCGTGGGGCTGCCCTTGTTTGCCTTCAGCTCATTTTTACAGGGAACAAGCATGTCTTTCAGGCAGGAGCCTGACAGCTCCTGTATAAACATGCAGGCTGAGATAAATTCAGCGTCTGGTGGTGTCACCTTGCTCTGGTGCCTCCTGCAGCTCTTTGTTTTTGTCTCCCGCCGTACCCTGCTGCGTTCCTTCCTCACGTTCCAAAAGCCATGTTTGATAAATTCATGGGGTAGGCAGTAAGTAGGTGTATTTGCCAGTGTTATGGGCTCCTGGTGTGGGGTTTTGCCCATCTTTCTGTGTTGGGGGGTGTTAGGATGTCTCTGCAGCATGGACACCCATGGATGGGTGCTTTCATCTGCTTTCAGCAAGCAGCAAAAAGTGCAGCACACCCACAGCCCCCCGTGTCACCCCACCACCATCCCTCCTGCCCAGGGCATTTCGCCACTGCATTTCCTGTTCACTATGGAAACCACCCCTGAAGTGCAGAGCCAGAGCCATGGAAATATTCCCAAAAGGTTCTTGGAGAGAGACCAAGGAGGTCCAAGGTGCAGTAAGGCAAGTTTAGCATCAGGCTGTGGCAACACACCTGCATGTGTGCTGCCTGACCTTCTGACCTGCACAGATCCATGTGCAGTGTATGAACTCCATAAACTGCACCAAAGCTGCCTTTAAGTGAGACCTGAGGTCTCTGTGGGTGACATGAAGGTGGCTTGATCCGTGTGGGCATGATCCCTGGGTTCTACCTGCCAGCCCCTCCATCTTCCCTCGCTTGGAAGGGAAAACCTTCCTCCCAAGCAGCCTTAAAGAAACTCGCAGCAGGGTTGCATGGACACGGTCAGATGGTGTTTGGGAGATTTGAGGCCTCATGGGCCATGAGGAATGGTGGAGAAATCCCTGTGTGAAGGGCAGTGTGCACTCCCAGCACTGTCTCAGGCTGAGGGGATAATCTCGGTGTGCTGCTCTTTTGCAGATGTCGGGGAGCCAGCCACAGGTGGGGAGAGGAGTGCCCTGCCTGCGCTGCAGAGGGCTGTGCACGGGCTTCGAGCCACACTCCTGGAGGTAACTGTGTCCTGCATCCTCACTGGCACCTGCCTAGCCACAGAGCATCTCCTTAGATGATACTTTATTTCCAGTTTTTCCTCTTACAAACACAGATTTGGGTAAATGGCCCCTGACAGCAGCAGCTGGTGGGAGCAGACCAGGGCAGTGCCCAGCTCAGAGCAGGGGCTGCTCCTTGCCCAAGCAGGACAGCAAAGAGGCTTTAAAATGGACTGCAGACATCCAAATGTCACTAATTAAATGAGAATTAGTGCCCTGTGAGCTGCCTCACAGACTCTGGGCTCCTCTCTGCTCCTGGGGAGCTCCCCAGGCCGCTGGTGCAGGGAGCTGTGGTCCAGCTGTGCTGCTGCAGCTGGAATGCCTTGGATGCCTTCAGCTCCCACTTCACTTCCCCAGCTCACACAGCCTGAGCTGTGTGAAATCCAGACTTTAAAGCACTCATTTGGTGGAAGCACAACCATTTTTTTTATTTACTCCATTAAAGTTGGACTTATTCTTACTCCAAAATCCTGCTGGAATCCTCAGGGTTGTGTCACAGTTACTTTGCCCCTTTTGCTATCAGTGTTTGATGGCAGTGCTGGCCACCAGAGTGTCCTTAGACACTTGTCTGTGTGATTTATAACTATTATAGTCCAATTTATGGTCAATTAAGCATCAATTCCTTCCAGCAGTCACTTCTTTAATGGCATGTAAAGATTCATCGGAGGCAAGGCTGGTGCTGGTCTGTTGGAATCTGGTGAGGAGACTAATCTCCAATCCGGTGATGCTTGAAGGGGTTTCCAGAGTTCAGGGGAAGCAGCAGCAGCTCCCCGTGGGTGGGAGGCAGCAGATTTTGTAGTGCCAGGACAAGGGGAATGACTTCCCACTGCCAGAGGGCAGAGCTGGGTGGGATTTTGGGCAGGAACTGTTCCCTGTGAGGGTGGGCAGGGCTGGCACAGGTGCCCAGAGTAGCTGGGGCTGCCCCTGGATCCCTGGCAGTGCCCCAGGCCAGGCTGGACACTGGGGCTGGAGCCCCCTGGGACAGTGGGAGGTGTCCCTGCCATGGCAGGGGTGGCACTGGGTGGGCTTTAGGGTCCCTCCCAACCCACCCCATGAGCCTTTTGCCCGTGCCATGAGCCCAGGCTGTGTTGGAGCCTTGGCAGGGCTCACCCCTCGGCCGAGGCGCTGTGTGACCCCGCTCACAGCCGGGGGTGCTCTCCTGTCGGGCACAGGAAGATCTGCAAATCGTGCAAGTGCAGCCAGGAGGAGCACGGGCTGAGCTCGGAGCTGGACGATGACCGCAAGATCGGGCGCCTGCTCGCGGACTCGCGGCACTCCTCGCTCACGGCCCGGCTCAAGGGCGGCGACGGCGTCCGCATCTACAAGAGGAACCGCATGATCGTCACCAACCCCAACGTCTCGGGCAAGGACCCCACCTTCGACACCATCACCTACGAGTGGGCTCCCCCGGGGCTCACCCAGAAGCTGGTAAGGGCACCCACGGCGGGCTGGGGTCCCTTCCTGGGGGGCACAACTCTGCTCTGGAATGGGTTCACTGGGGAAAAATAGTAAATCATGGTCTGCCCCGGAGAGCAGAAATGTGCGGAGCACTCCGTGTTTTGGAAAGCTGTGTAAATAAGCAGAGTAGGTGGGAGAGGAGGATGGAATGCCTTTGGGGTTTATAGGTCTGTTTACATTTCTAGGAGAAGTCTTAATGGATTTTACAGCTAGAAAGCTCACTCTGTTGGGAAAGCTCATCTGCAATAAAAGCATGGCCAAGGAGGGATCCCATCCCTGCTGTCCTGCAGCCCTGTGCTGCCCATGCCTGCTCCAAAGCCCCAGGCTGGATGTGAGAACTCCTCCAGGCCTTCTGGGCTGGGCAAGCAGGAAGGGGTTTGGCTCCTGGTGAGCACATGGGGCTGGGGGGCAGCTGGGTGGTTGTGCCTCAGGGCTCCCCCTCTCCTGCCCTCAGACCATCCCTGTGATGCTGGAGATGTCCTTCCCTGGAGAGTGAGCTCAGAGAGGTTCCTCACACTCCCTTCCATGAAGAGCAGCAGCCATCCCTGTTCCAGCAGCCTTGAGGAGCTTCCTGCCCCCAGGAGCAGCAGTGGGAGGGCTCCCTGTGCCTGGCGTGCGAGCCTGGCCGAGCTGAGCTCTGTGCCTGAGAGCTCCTGCCTGCAGCTCCTGTCTGTGTGGGCAGTGCCCTGCCCACTGCCCAGTGCAGTCAGAACCACGCTCACATCGAGCTCTGGATCCAAAGTTTAAGTATTATCTGGATCACAGTTTAAGTATAATCTGGTCCAAAGAAAAAGCCTGCTGCAAGGAGAGCTCAGGGTAAAAAGGGAGTTGGGGAGCGTGGTCCTGTTCCGAGGGCTGGATCCAAAACCAAGCCCCCAGCCCAGCTCTGCCTCCCTCCCGTGCCTGGTTTCCATCTGCACCAGCTGTATGGGAAGGGGTGGAAGTGGTTTTTGGCATGTGGAAGTGTGAGCCAGCAGAGCATTTCTTGTGGGAAAGCATTTAGCTGGCTTTTCACTGTGCTGTGGCACAAACCATTCTGTGTTCCACTGTCAGGAGTGGGCAATGAAGAGTTTCTGCTCCTCAAATGAAACAAACATCTGCAAGCTGCTGATACAAATGGGCTGCAGCACAGTGCTGGTGCTGCCTCGGGCAGGGTCAGCCCCTTGCCCTAAAGGATGTCCAAACTCTGTCTGTGGCTTCTGGGCTGATTTTGTGTTCCATGGCCCTGAACCCACCCTCTTGGCTGTGTGTGTTTGGGGTGATCCCAAATGCAGCCCTGGGGAGCCCAGTTCTCCCCCCCCTGCAGCTTCCAGCTCCATCCCTGTGCTGCTGGCAAGGGCTGCTCTGAGGGTACAAAATATCTCTGTTCAGGTTTTATAAAGAGAACTCCGGGTAAAAAGGGGACATGGGGAGCATGGTCCTGTACCAAGAGCTGGATGCAAAACTGAGCCCCCAGCCCAGTCCCACCCTCCTGATGGGGAAGATTCCAAAACTTTGTGGAAGTTTTTGATCTCTTTATAGTGCCTGGACAGGCTGGAATGTATCTTGGTTCAAGTAAACAACAAGCAGGAGCTTTGGAGACAACCTTGATAAATCCTGGCTTGCAGATCAACTCGACCAACTTTGAGAAGTGTTGGATGTCAGCCACTCTAGGGATAGTTTCAAAGGGATTTGGGCCAGAAAGCTGTTAGTGCACAACTGCCTCGCTCCAGTGGTTTCCTCCTGAAGGCAGGCTGGAAACTTGGGATGGCTTTTAACCTTGTTTTGCTGAAGTGGATGGTCGATAATAGGAGGAAGTTCAGAGCATGTTCTTGTTAAGCTGTGCCTGCAGAATTCATGAAGCAGATACTCAGGTCCTTGGGGAGAGTGAAAAGAACAGATCATAAAATAGCCCCAAGATCCAGTAGTGAGCAGTGAAAACTAAAATGCTCTTCCTCCAAATTACCTGCACTCAGGCAACATAGGGAAGCACTGGCCATAACAATAAGTGATAGCAGCAGATATAGCAGCTTTTTCTTATTCTCCATGGCAGTTTTTGGTGTCGGGTTGGATTTATTTTTTTCCTCCTTGATCTTTTCTCTGGACACATTTTTATGACCTCTGCAATTATAACTTTAAGCATTGCCTTGGTCAGGGAGTAAAATCCCTCTACATGTCTGGGCAGATGCTGAAACCTGCCCCTGAGCAGGCTTTGAGGAAGCCTTTAAAAAGCCTTGAGGCTTTGTTTTCCCCACTCTCAGCACTGACACTTTGTGGTGGGAATGGAGGTGGAGCAGACCAGGAGGCTCCAGGTGCCTGAGCTGGCCCCTTGCTCTGGTGCGAGTGTTCTTTAGTCTTGGCACATCAGTGGGTGAAGGGTTTCTCCCACTGAGATCCCACCACGCTGCTGCTCTGCTGGAGCTCGTGCTGTCCTGCTGGTCCTGGTCACTCAGCATCGAGTTCAGTTCTTTCCTGTGTGAGCCAGGCAGGAGCAGTCAGGGAATTCCTGTCTCTTTCTCCTGTCACTTCTCTTAGGATTCCTCATGTCTGTGAAAGCCATTTGTGCAGCAGATCCCACTGCCCCAGCATCCCACAGCTCTCCCAGCTGCTGTTCCCAAGCACCACCTTCTCCCACAGGGCAGCAACCTTCCCAGGAAACTTCCCTTTGCACGGGTACACAGTGCACTGAGTGTTGACGTCTGATACCCCAGTGTGCAGTGATTTCAACTTGCACCCCAAGATGTGGGGAAGAAGCCCTGCTTCCATTAAATCATTATCTGCTGCTGTTCCAAATTTCCTGTCAGGAATTCCGCCCGGCTGCTCCTTGGCTCAGGGCAGCCAAGGTGGAAGTGACTTGGAAGTTTTTCCTGATGTGCTGAAGAGTTCAGTGCTGTGCAGGCATTTCTGTGCTGAAAAGGCCAGCCTGAAGGAGCCCATGTGCCACAAACAGTTAAATCTCTTTGCTGAGTTTTTTAAGATGGAGTTTTCAAGTGCTGACCCAGTAAGAAGCAAATCTAATGCAGCTGGATGCTGGTCTGACAGGAACGGCAGGGAGCCAACTGGCTGCCCTGTCACTCCTCACACTACAATAGGAAAATGCCGGAGTGGGAAACTCCCTTCCCTTATTCCCGGCCAGGGGAAGTTAACTGTGCAGCCCCCGCGGCCCACGAGCACTAACCCAGACCGGGAGGATTTACTCTGCTGTGGAGGGAGTGGCCGGCTAAGTCAGAGACTGCGTTTTGGGCAATTTCTGGGCATTTCCTTTCTGTGTCACAGGGCATCAGTGGCCAAACACCTTCCCTCTGCTGTGAAATCAGCAGTCGGGTGGAATTGGTGGCTGTCAGTGTCACAGGCCCAACTGGTGCCTGAATTTTTCCTGTATTATGATGTTTCATAAATTGATAAAGGATGGTCTTGCCCTGTGAGCTGCTCTGCGCACAGCCCCGCAGGGCTCTGGGGTGCTCAGTGTCTGCCTCCCTGTCCCAGCACAAAGCAATAGAGAGCTGCTCACGGGTTTTGATGTTTATGGGTTTTTAGTCTTTTCAGCAGCTGTGTTATCAAATTTCATGGAAAAGTGTTACGGTAGTGCCAGCAAGGGAGGGCGTGCTGGGATTTTTGTGCAGGGCAGGTCTGTCTGTGCTGCTTCGCTCTCCTGGGCAGACTGGGGTTTGTTTTTAAAACAAACAAACAAACAAAGGGTAACCTAAAACACCATGAAAGCACCCAGTGTGTTTTCTGGGGATGAAATGATTTATAACTACCCTGGCATCTAAGCCAGTCCAGCCTTTTGCTGCGCGCTGCGGGCTCCAGCGGGAGGGGACGGGCGCGGCTCCTGCTCTCCTTGGCACAGGTGTGGCCGTGCCGAGCCCGGCCGCCCCAGCAGCTCGGTGCCCGCTGTGTGCCGTGGCAGGCCATGCAGTACATGGAGCTGGTGCCCCGGGAGCTGCAGCCGGTGGCGGGCACGGAGGGCGCCCTGCGGCGGCGGCGGCGGCTGGCGCGGCAGCTCCCGCTGCACGACCAGGACCCGGCGCACTGCCGCGGGCTCGCCGAGGGCGAGCAGCACCTCATGGAGGAGTTCGTCAAGAAGTACAAGGCCGAGGCGCTGGGAGTCGGGGAGGTGGCGCTGCCGGGCCAGGGCGGCGGCGGGAAGGAGGAGGAGAAGCCCCAGGACAAGAGCA
>VZTB01014676.1:449168-492950 GCA_013397245.1 Thryothorus ludovicianus | reverse complement strand
TGGGATGGGATGGGATGGGATGGGATGGGATGGGATGGGATGGGATGGGGATGCTCTGGGCTCAGGCAGCCACTGGGAATAGATTTGGTCTCAATCCAAGACAAAAAGTCACACCAGGCAGGGTGATCTGTGCCTTGTCCCCATCCTGCTCCCAGGGGATGGCCCATGCCTGCTGCTCGGGCACATCACAGTGCTTTGGAGCAGTGCTGTGAGGGGCTGGGGGGGCCCCTCTGCTCAGGCAGGGCTGATGAGGGGCGTTCTCTGCTCCATCTCCCTCTGCAGCAGAGGCCTTGCTGAGCCTCCAAGGTCAGGGAATTCTCGCTGTGGGACCTGGTTGGAGCTCTGGGTTCTTGGCAGCTCTGAAAGCTGCCTGTCATGCCCCTGGGTGATGTGGGTGCTGTGTGTGGTGGTGTTCAGTTGAAAGCTGAACTTGATGAGGTCTCTTCCAACCTTTACCATTCTGTGATGCAAGTCAATATTTCCCAGTGGGCTTCTTTCCCAGAAAGACCACAGAGGACAGGAGGTGAAGGCTCTGTCCAGTTAACAAAGAGCTATGAACATGGAAATAGTGTTCCCTGGGCTGAAATTGTTCTGGGGAAATGTAAACAGCAGCTCTGTGTCCCCGGGCATACAAATACATTTCCACAGAGAAATGGCTGAGATTCCTCAACACCCTTTTAGATTTATGTTCCCCCAGCACTGTCTGAAGTAGCTGCTGAACAGATGCTTATCATAAAATATGGTGAGTGGAAATACCTTGTCCTGGTCCTTGTGAGGGTGACTTGCAGCAGAGGATTTAAAGCTGAAAAAGCAAATGGTGTCCAAGTGATTTTAAGAGGAGATTCTTTCCTGCCATTCCTGCACTGAGGTTGTATGTGTAAAGAGCAGTTTTCATTTTCAGTCCATATTGGGAAATGTCTCCCCTCTGCCATGGTCTGTTAACGTACTTCTGACTTTGAATCCAGTGACACAGTAAAGATTTTCACTATTGCAACAAAACACTGAATTTTAAGATAAAAAATAGCCAAGAAAGGAAGGCTTCCTTTAAACATATCAATAAGTCATCCTAGCAATGAGGGTTTACTTAAACTGCGAGTTTGTCCTTTCAGATAAATAAATACATAACTGTGATGTTATTCTCCTTAGTATGAAGCATCATTTCTCTCAAGGCACCAGCTGAAAAATGGAGCAGCTTTCACAGCAGTGGCAGATCCCTGGGACAGCCACGCTGAGCAGCTCAGGGCTTGGCACACCCAGGAAGGACTGGGGCCACTGGCTCTGCTGACCACAGATCTCATCTTCCTCCACACCCCTGCTGCAAGTCTGTCCCACGAGACGAGTGTTCTCCACAGGGCACAGAATCCTTAACCCCCAGAACTGGGAACGCCTCTGGTGTCACAAACCACTGCCCTGGAATCAAATCAAATCAAATCAAATCAAATCCTGAGACAATTGATCCAAGTTAGTTATTGTTCCCAAAAGCTTGAGGCCAGCAATGCAGAGAGGGCTCAGAGTGCTGGTGGTGTCTGGGGGCTCCTTCCCTGGGAGCTGGCACTGCAGAACAGGAGCTGGGGATGAGCAGCATGGCAAAGAGAACAGGACACTTTTTGGCCAACACCTCTGGTAATTCAGCTGGATAAAGTCTTCACTCCTCTGCCTGCATGATGGAGATATAACAGGAGCACCAAGCTGTTATCTCACCTCAAATTTGAAGAATCACTTCTTTGTAGTGTGTAAATAGCAGGATATGGAGGTTATACAATGCTTGGGCAAAGCCCTGTGAATAGTTTCTCCCTGGGAATAATTTCCATAGAAAGAAACAGCAAAATAAGTTGTTTTTTTAACAGTTCTTGTTGGCAAGAAAGTTGAGCTCAGGGTTGGAAACTGCTGTGTTTGTTCTTGCTTTAGATCCTGCAAGATAAGCAGGGCTGGGCTGCTGTGTCTGTGGCTTCCTGGGGCTGAGAGAGCAGAGGCAGCTGCAGGGTCTGGCTCTGGGGCTCACCCCGAGCCCGGTGCCTCAGGGAGGTCCTGGGGGCGTGGGGAAAAGGCCTCGGTCGGGTGTGCTGGGTGCAGGGCTCCTCCAGAGGTGCCCTCTGTCCATTCTGCCCACGAGGGCTCTGCCAGCTGCTCCTGCAGAGCCACAGGCGTGCCACAGGTCCTGCTCCAGTTCCTGAGATTCCCCCGGCACTGACGAGGGGCTGGGAGTGCTGCAGGTGTGTCTGAAGCCCCCCGTGGTGCAAGGAGCAGGGTCAGCACACGGGTCCCCTTCCAGCTGCACAGAACAGCCAAGGCAGCCAAAGTTCTGTCTCCTCCAGCACTGTCAGCCTGGATTTCCTGGGAAAACGGGCAGTGCCCATTCAGTGGTGGGGCAGCCACTGAAAATCCAGCTGAGGGAGGGAGGAGGGGATGGTGAAACGTGTGGGGTGCTGGAAGTTCAGTGACCAGACAGAAAAGCACCTGGGGGTGCAGATGGGCCGGGGCCTCCACTGTGTAACAGGAGGGAGGAGGGGAAGGAAAAGGGGTCAGTGCAGAGAACAGTGGTGGCTAGAGAGAGAGCTCCTGTGTGAGCAGGGGCTAGGGGCTGGCAGTGGTAGCAATTGTCCCTTTTCTGTCCCTGCCCCATCCCTGATGGCCTCCTGCAGCTCAGGGACTGTTGGTTTTCTTTGCTACTGAGAAATGTTTGGTTTGTGTCTCCTCTCTTCTTGAGCAGCTTGGCCAAGTGTCTGTGCCCATGGCAGGGGGCAGAACTGGGTGATCTTAGAGGTGCCTCCCAAGCCAATCTTTGGTTCTCTTATTATACCTATTAGAAGCTGTTGATTTAAATTGGGTTGTTTGTAAATTGTCCTCTCATCTCAGGGACATTCCCAGTCCCTGACCCTGTGCCACCTGGAGCATCCGGGAGGGGACACTGCAGTGCCAATGCTCTGATGGGGCACAGCAGGATAACCACAGCCCTGTGACACACAGGGTCCCAGCTTCAGTGGGAGTCAGAACAACACCCTGCCAGCCTCTGAGGGAGCTTTACAGCTGGCTCTTCACTAAGCACAGGATCACAGATAAAGAGCAAACCCAGTTGGTCTCGTGTGTAATGTGCACGGGTGCCATTAATCTTGAGATTAATCACATCTAATTCTGGCTCTTTGGCCTGTCAGAAATGGAAAACACTTGCTGAAATCTGTGCAGTGACGACTGAGTTAGGCTCAGGCAGGGGACGGTGGGTGTGCCCAGCTGTGCCCAGCCGTGCCCTGACCGCTGCCTCTGCCCGCAGCGCTGCGACTCGTGCCAGCAGCCGGTGCCCGGGGACTGCCCCGTGGTGTACGCCGAGCGCGCCGGCTACGGCCGCCAGTGGCACCCGGCCTGCTTCGTGTGCTGCCGCTGCGCTGAGCCCCTCGTGGACCTCATCTACTTCTGGAAGAGCGGGGCTGCCTGGTGCGGGCGCCACTACTGCGAGAGCCTCCGGCCCCGCTGCGCCGGCTGCGACGAGGTACGGAGCCACCGGGAGCTGGGACCCCCCTGTGCCAGGGCAGGGAGGGACCAGAGCCTCTGTGACCCCCTGTGCCAGGGCAGGGAGGGACCAGAGCCTCTGTGACCCCCTGTGCCAGGGCAGAGAGAGAGCAGAGCCCCTGTGACCCCCTGTGCCAGGGCAGGGAGGGACCAGAGCCCCTGTGACCCCCTGTGCCAGGGCAGGGAGGGACCAGAGCCCCTGTCACCCTCCCTGTGCCAGGGTGGGGACCAGCTGGAGACCCCCTGATCCCACTAGTGCCAGGTGGGAACCACCCAGTGGCCCTCTGCTCAGTGCCAGGCTCAGTCAGGGCTTCTGTGCCACCTGGGCTAGTGGAAGGTGGGACAAGGTGACCTTTATGGGTCCCTTCCAACCCAAACCATCCTGTGATTATTTTTTGTACCCATTCCTGACCCCCGTGGCTGATGGGCTTGGTGGGAGGAGTGGGGCTGGTTCTCCCTGCTCCTGCCCCACTCCAGCTTGGTGAGGCGGTGTAAATAAGCCGTGTGTCTGTGTGTCTGTCTGTCCCATAGATCATCTTCTCGGAGGACTACCAGCAGGTGGAGGGGCTGGCCTGGCACAACAAGCACTTTGCCTGCCTGGAGTGTGAGACGCTGCTGATGGGCAAACCCTTCACCCTGGCCAACGCCAGCCTCCTGTGCACCACCTGCAGCCAGAGCAGGGTCTGAGCAGGGCAGCCGGGGCCCCCCGGGCTCCCCAAGCTCCCACCAGGACTGGGGGCATTTGGAAACACAGGAGAAGGTTAAAAATTTAACAGTCTGACTATTCACTTTGCAAGCAACGCCGTGTCCCCTTGCATCCAGCCTGAGGAAAATATTTCCTTGGGGTCCTCTTGGGTCTGACAGGGAGCCCTTGTGCCCAGGGGTGGGAGAGCACGGTGTTCCTGGCCAGGAGGAACTGGAAAGGAGGGGATGTGCTGTGCTGGTTTTTATCAAGTCTGTCCAACCTTCTTACGGCTAAGAATCTTTCAATCGTCTTTTGGAAATAACACATCTCAACAGTAACTTCTGGCCTACTAAACCTACAGTTGTGGTCAAAAACAAGGGGTGTTTGTGGTTTTTAAACCCTTACTGGAATCAGGCTAACAGGCTGCTGCCACTGTGCCAAGGCAGTGGGTTTGAGGAATTTGATCGACTTGCTGAAAGCAAATGGTATAAAATTGCAGACACACGCAGCTGGGGCTTTGTGCTGTGCAAGGATGCAAAACCAAGGAGTGGGCACACAGGGCCAGGCTTCACCCTGGTGAGGGGGGCAGGCCTGGGCAGCGACTGACTCAGCCCATGGAGCTGCCGCCCTGGAATGGGAATGGAAAGAATTCTGTGGAAAGCAGCTTTACAGCCTCAGCTGTCTCGGGGGCCAGAGCGTGTGTGTGTGTCCCTTTTCCCTGCAGTACTTCAGTGACCCCTCCAAGGAGCTGTACCTTCCCCTGGGAGCCGGCAGCTCCTGGCCCTGGGCTCTGCCCTGCTCCTTGTCCCACAGCTCTCCCGCTGCCTCTCAGGTCTGGCGCTGTCCCGGGGTCTGGCACTGGGTCCCTGCAGGTTTTTATTTGTTCCCTACACCGAGTGCTGCTTCTGATCCCTGCTGAGAACATGGGGTGGTCCAGGCTGGCAGGTGTCTGTGCTCAGCCTGTTCTGTTACACTGAGTATCTGTGGGATTTGCCAGAGAGCTGGAGTGTCCTGTCACTGAGGTGAGTGCCCAAGGAGCTCACAGCTGCTGGGGGCTCTGTGCTCAGCAGGCTCTGCTCTCCTCAGGGCCTGCTCTGTCTGGTGGTTGTTTGCTCACTTTAGGTGAAATCACTGGGAGAGGAGGGTTGGGTGAAGCTGGAGCTGCTGCAGGGCTGAGCAGGTGAGCTGTGGGCCTGCCTTGGGGCCCCAGCTGGGACAGTGGGACAGTGGGACAGACCCTGTCCACTCCTGGGTGCTTCCCGTGCCTCGAGCAGCCCTGCCACAGCCCCCCATGCATGGGGACAGTCTGGGGACACTGGGGCAGAGCAGGGAGATGCTGAGGGGCAGACAGGGGCCAGGTCTCTGCCAGCTCCCATTTGGTGATCCACATTCACACATGAGCACTTTAGAGGTGGGATTTGCTGTAAAACCCTGCTTTTGTGGGTTACCCTCCCCTCTCCCCTGCCTGGGGAGCTCTGGGGGGAAAGGGGATCCCTGTCCAGCCCAGGCAGGGTTAAAAACCAGCTGAGACTGAGCGGGTGGCAGTGGAGGAGAGGTGGTTCTTGGCTGCAGAAGAATTCGGGTGGGAGCTGGGACAAATGTCAGAGCAGAGGCAGGGGAGAGGAGGGGTCTGGGGGAGCACTGGGCTGGGTCATCCCCACCACCCTCCCTGCCTGGGGTGGTCTCTGACAGCTGGGGGACCGAGTTCTCTTTGTGCACAATGAAAGACTCCAGGGAGACCTTGTAGATACCTTCCAGAGCCCAGAGGGGCTCCAAGAGAGCTGCAGAGGGACTGTGGGCATGGGACAGGGGCAGCCCACTGCAACACATTCTGAGTTTTGGTTTGTGATCTATAAATTGTAATTTGCAGAAGTCCCTGTTCCAGCACTCACTTACTTCAGGCTTTTGGGACTGCTGGCACCTGCTCAAGCCTTGCAGGTATTTCTGCAGCTCATAAAATACTGTCTGCTAAAGAAATTTACTGCAATTAAACAGCTTAACAAAATCCTGTGCCTCTCCAGTGTCGGGAGCAAGAGCGTGAAATTAATGCATCAAACAGCTCGAAACATATGGGAGCCTTTAGTGTTGATATTGGAAATTCAGGATAGGCATGAGATGATCCTCCCCCCAGCAAGGACAGAGTTTTAACTTGTGGGGTTGCAAAGGACAAAGCCCTTCATGTCCTGTGGATGGCCAGGGCAGGTGAGCACAGGGAATTTGTGCCTCCTGTGTGAGCATGCAGCTCCAGTTGAACTCCAATTAAAGTGGTCTGTATTGTTGCTCTAAATACAACTGACAATGCATTTAAATGCTCCAAAAGCTATAAATTAAGTATTTTTGGATACAAAAAACTTTCACTTGCTCTCCTACTGCCAACCCAGCCAGGAGCAGGGGTGAGAGAGAGAGAGGGCAGAGAAATAACTGACAGGGCAGAAGCCACATTTCACCAAAAGTTTTGCAAGCTGAAGTTTTTTAGAGCTTAACTGCTCTGAATCTGCAAATATTTGCAGTTGTGTCTCATTTGTGGTCCCTTTATTTTTAAGAACTCCCCTAGGCAGAGAAAGGGCCCATCTGTCTGTGATGTGGGAGATGGAACTGGGGGAGGCAGAGGCTGTCTAAGGGCAGTGGTCACAGTGGCCACCTTCCTCCCCACATCCCCCCAGCACCAGGGTCTCCCCCAGCGGGGGCTGTGGTCCCCTGGGAGCAGAGGAGGTGCTCAGGCAGGGAGGTTTCTGAGCACAGGGAGCTCTGCTCAGGTGGGGGAACCCGTGGCTGGAGGATGCTGATACACACCCGGGAGGGAGGGAGGGAGGGCAGGGAGAGCCCCCGGCCACTGCTGCCTCCTCGGGCACGTTTGTAACAGCCAGGCCAAAACAAACAAACTTGAAATCCAATTTCTCAGCTCCTGTGAATGAGAGAAAGCTCCTGGCCCCAGTGACAGGACTGTGACTCGCTGCTCAAGAGCTGCCAGGACCAGGGGCCACCAGAGGAGCCACCAGAGGAGCCACCAGAGGCAGCTGGTTGGCAGCAGGGCTCACTGCCAGCCCTGCCCCACATGGGTCTCCCCAGGCAGTGAGCAGGGAGGGAGGTCTGGAGGCATTTAACAGGTTTCCCTGGTCGATGGGAAACACCTGGACACTGAGTTATTTATTTACTCACTTGTTTACTTATTTCATGGCATTGGGCCCAGGAAGGAGCCCTGGCCTCTGGGGTGAGGGGGTAGGAGGAGGGATTTGTGGGGCACAGATGGTATGGGGAGCCTGGAGCCAGTTCTGCACCCCCTGTGCTTCTGGGACTGTGCAGAAAATCCTTTTGTGAGGGTGAAACTGCAGTGGTCTCTGTTTCCCTGCAGTGCCTGGCTTTGGGTGTGAGAGCAGAGCCCCAGGGTGGGGGTTTGGAGTGAGGGTGCTCAGGCTCTGGTTTATATCATTCCAGGCCAGAAAACAATCAGCCTTCTCCTTTGCAGTTTGCTTCCAAAAACAACTCTTTGCTTGGATACTTCTCCAATGAACTGATGCAGACCTGATTTATTGGAATGGATGGGATTCTTGTTATTTACCTTGGTGGTGACAAACAGCCATAGAGAAGTTGTTGATCTTGGGTGTAATTCAGTAGGAACCTGATCCTGGGGTGGAAGACAATTGCCTTAAACAGAAACTTTTAAGGGGCTTTATTAGGCAGTCAATTCTTTTAAAAAATGCAATTTCAGGTACCTGTAACTAATAAACCTCAAAATTCAGTGGCTGCAGGCGAGAAAAACATAAACCAAAGGCAGAGTGAGTTGGCTGTATAAACACTACAATAAAACTTGCTTAAAAGCCCTAGAGAGAAAAATTTAGAGGTGAAAAAGCAAGTATTCATGAAGTGGGGGTGTGCTTCAGTGCAGACTTCCTGAGACCTGCAGCAGCTGCTACTTCAGGGCACAGCTAAACAAAGCCCTCATGGCTGCGTGTTCTTCTGTAAAAAGTGAGGTTATGCTTGTATAAATCTAATTTGACCTTTTATTTACTTTTCAACTCCCTTTCTCAAGCCAGATCACCAAAAAATCACCCCCTCCACAGTGAGGGTTTTGTAGGTTGCTGCCTGATTTCAAAAAATGTTACAAAAAATGCTACCATCACCTGGAGCGGCCGGGAGCAGCAGGAATTGTGTTTATTGTGGCTCCAGAGAAGGACTGGTGCAGGGCCAGCCCCTGGGCCAGTGACACGAGTGACCCTGCTGGCCCAGGGGTGGCAGCAGGAGCCTGACCTGTGGAGTCCCCCTGTCCCAGGGCTCTGCTGCTGCTGGCTCCTGCCTTTTCCCTCTCAGCATTCCCGAGGGTGGCTCAGAGAGGCTGTGTCTGGAGCTGCTCCGGATGCTGACATGTCAAGGAAACAGCTCCACATCCTCTGGGCACAGTTAATATTTGGACAGTGTTAAAATATAACCAGCACTGCCCAGCTCAGCCCTGGCTGTGCCCCAGCCTGCCTGGCACTGGGATTTCAGCAGAGCACAAGGATCCCTGCACAAGGAGTGCCTGAGCAGGGGCTGCAGCACGGCAGCAATTTGGGGCTGAGCAGAAAAACAATGAAGCTGGTCAGGCAAAATATTGGGAGAGTGGCTCTGCAAACACTGGCTCTTTCTCTCTCAAAAATAAAGGAGCCTGAGGCTGAGGGCTGTGCTCTGAATATTCATGGGGCTGTGCTGGTCCTCAGGTAGCACTGGCCTGCAGGAGGGTAAGGAAGCCCTCCAGCTGTTCACCTCTGCAGCTCAGTCTGTCATTCCTCAGATCAGCACCCTCCAGAAAAGGCTGGCAAAGGCTGGGAGGTCACGGTTTATCAGTCCTGCAAGTGTGAAATTGGGCTGGACTCCCCTGTGTGCCCAAAGAGAGGAGCCTGGCTGCGAGTCTGGGCATAAGAGGGGGCTTTGCTCAAAGCCCAGGGCACCAGTGGCCTCAGCCATGTCCCCTTTGGGTCCTGTCCTCTCGATTTAAGTCCTGTCCCCTTGATTTTGGTCCTGTCCCCTCAGTTTAAGTCCTGTCCGCTTGATTTGGGTCCTGTCCCCCAGTTTGGGTCCTGTCCCCTCTGGTTTGGTCCTGTCCCCCAGGTCCTGTGCCCTCGCTGTCACTGGAGCTGCAGTTTGGCACCCCAAGGTCTGGGAGCATCCACAGCAGAAGAGCCCCGAGCCCAGGGCTGGGTCTGTCCCACACAGCCCCTCCAGCTGTGTCTGTCCCACACAGCCCCTCCAGCTGTGTCTGTCCCACACGGCCCCTCCAGCTGTGGCTCTGTGGCCCCTGCAGCTGCAGGAAGTGCTGGGGAATTACAGGCAGAGCAGCAAAACATTGAATTGAAGCGTTTGCAGGGGCTGCAGGCAGCACAGAGAGCACAGAGGCTCTTTTCCCCTCAGAAGAGGGGGTATAACCCCTCACCAAGGTGAGCTTTGAGGTCCTTTCCAACCAAAACCACCCTGTGATTCCAGGACCCTTCCTGTCCCCTGCCACAGTGGCTCCACCAAAGCTGCCTGCCCCAACCCTGTGGTCTCCCAGCTGCAGGAAGGTCCTTCCCAAAGCCCAGGAACTTTGGGAAACCCCCCAACAACAGGCACAGTCAGTTCATCAAGATTAATTCATTAAAGGCCAATTGTTATTAATTTGGCGATTTCCAGAATACGTTTAGTCCCCGTGAAGTCATCAGAAAAGAAAAATTGCTGCAACAAGTTTTGCTTGGATTTGAGAAATGACCTTTGGTGCCCGAGCGAGCTCAGAGCTGCAGACCCAGCAGGCAGAGCCCTCCCAGCTGGAGCTGCCCTGCGAGCCCTGTCAAACCCAGGAAATTTATTTGGGCCATCCCAAGGGAAGGCCTTGGCAAGGCATCAATGGCCTTCTCTGTATGAGAGGCCTTTGTTCTGTGGCTGTGTCTGGCTCAGCTGGTCCCTGTGCAGATCCAGCCTCCACCCCTGGGCTGTCCAGGGGCTGCAGGGCAGCTCGGAGCCAGGGCACACATCTGCCTCAGCAGCTGCACTGCTCACCCCGGCCTGGGGACACCCTGGCACCTGGTGACCTCGCCACGGGCACCTCAGAATTCCCCCTGGGAATGAGCTGGGGCAGAGCTGGGAAGGGAGAGGCAGAGCAGCCCTGGGGAAAGGCTGGGCTGGCAGAAATCCACAGTTCTGGCTCTGCTCTCGGCTCAGCCGTGTGTGCAATCCCAGCTAGGGCTGAAGTGTCAAATTCAGAGGGATGTGTGTGAGCCCCAGTCACAGCTCTCCGAAAGAGATCCCAGTTCTGGGAAAGAAAATTCCAAATGGTTAAGAAAAAACACATCTGAGACACTTCAATTAACTGCAGCTCTCATGTGGTCTCAGGTTTGTCTCAGAGCCTCCCTAGATTTTCCTCCTTAATCCTAAAATGAAATTCCATTTATCTCATCACTTTTTAGTGCCTAAGACAAATTGCCTAACAAATATTTTTGGTATATTTTATATATTTATACTTTGTATATTTTTTTACAATAATTGCTTAACGAATTATTGTACCCTTTCAGTCACTTCTGGGCCTTTTTTTCTTCCCTTCCCACATGGAAGAGTCATTTCCTTGTTTTGGGTAGATCAGGACAAGCATGACCAGATGATGTCTTCACCATCTGAGTGGTTCCATGTCAAAAATAGATGCAAGAAGTCAAGGGAACTCCAACCCCCATGGAGTTCGCAAAGGGATGAGCACAATTCCTGCTGCTGCTTCATGAATCCTGCCTCAAGTAGAGCTTTTATTTATGGTTTTCCACATAAATAGTATAGAAAATTAGAAATAAAAATAATATATACAATTCTGAATTAGTTCTCATTATGAATCAGTTCTCAGAGCAGCTTACCCCAGAAAATGGAAGGCCCTGTCCTGATTCTGCCAATGGACATCCAAAACTAAACATTCCTCAGCCATTCTGTGCCCAGAAATGCCAGAAGCACGAGCTGGCAACACCACTTGTGCTAATAGAATGACTCAGATTCATTCTTAAATGTAGCAAAATAAATTGGGTTATCTCTGAAGAGCCATTCATATGCGAGTTTTGTTTGCATTTATTCAATCAGGAAATATCCCTAACCCAGAAATATCTCCTTCATCTGATTTTTCAGAATAAGTCTTTTTATTTCTAATTAGCTCTTGGCATGGAAGTTTTTTGTAGCAGGGTTTCGGCCAGAAGGAGATGAGTTGGGCTGTGGATTTCTGACATGGCAATGGAATTTCCAGAGCAAGGAAATGAGGGTGCTTTTCCCAAAGAGTCCCGGGGAAATGGGCTGGTTTCCCACCTCACCCTCAGATGGGAGCGTGGGCAGGGAGCAGGGCCCTGCTGGTGCCAGGGGCAGGGCTTTGGTGGCACTTCCATGGGAAAACGCCTGTTCCAGGGGTGAACAGGGACAACAGGACACTGAGGTCACTGCCCTGCATTCCTCAGGACCCCTGTTCCCCTCGGACAGAGCTGCCCTCGAGCTGGACACCCCGTGGGGACAGGGACACGTGTGCCAGCTCAGCGGGTCACCAGGGCTGGGTGCTGCCCTTGCCACGGGCCAGCCTCTCCCGAGGAGGGAGGGCCAGAGCTCCTCTCCAAACCCTGCTCTCCTCTCCTGTGCTGCAGCCCTGGCCACGGCCCTGCTGTCCCCAACAGCCCGGGGACAGACTGACTGCAGGGTGATGTCACCGGAATCACAGACGGACAGGCCAAACAAGGCAGTGATCTGGGGAGGAGATGTCCAAAAATGGGAGCTGGACTGATGACCAGCCAGCACTGAGCACAGGGGGGATGTCACCATGCTGAGAGCCCAGGGCCCCCGCAGTCCCAGTGCTGGAAAAATCCCTGCAGGAGCTGGGAAGATGAGAGAAAATCCCCAAAGTCAGAGCTCTTTTGTCCCCAAACACAGGCAGGGCCCAGGTCAGCGTGGGAGGGATCCCAGAGCTGGGACAGATGGACACAGCCATGCTGTGAGAAGCTTTTCCTGGGAAGGGACTGATTTTGGGGAGTGCTTTCAGCATGATTTCAACTTTTCAGCACAGAGCAATGAACCCCTTCTGGGCTATAGCAGAAAGGAGATTTTAAAGGGTCTCCCAAAGCCAGCAGGGAGCTGGGCTGTGCTGCAGAATGGGGAAGCAGATCCTGCAGCAGCCCCAGGGCTGCTGGGAGCCACTGGGAAGCTGCTGGGCTCAGTGCAAGGCTGCAGCCATCCCTGCTGGCATGTGGAGCTGTTTGGGGTATCCTGGTGTGCCCAGGGGAAGGACAGAGCTGCAGAGAGATTCCACAGGGGGAGCTCAGCCAAACCCACTGGGAATCTGCCCCCTCCCCTCTGGGATGCTGCACTGCTCTGACACCCAGCAGGAGGGGCTGGGCTGGCAGCATGGGCACTGCCAGAGTTTCACATTTATTGGAAGAAATTGAATTTAGTGTCAAAAGATTGAACTTGCTTTATAAACCCCCCAAGGCCCAGGTCCAGGGGGGGTGGTGAGGGAAGATTTGGGCTCACTCAGCAAAATTTGCTCCTTCAGGCACAGATGGGGCCTCACCAAGGGGTTGCTCAGACTCTGGAGGACTGGAATGACAGCCAATCTAATCACAGCCACAGCTGTGCCCCAGCTGCTGCTGCCTCGGTGGCATCTGCACCCCTGGCAGCTGTACAGACACATGGGGTGGGTGTGCTCAGGACCACGCTGGGAACCCCTGGGCAGCCCTAAGTCCCTAAGGAGAAATTCAGGGACTCACCAAAGCCCTGAGCATCCCCAGTCACAGTGCTGGACTGGGCCACGCTCAGGCACTGTCCCCAGGGAGCACCTGTGACAGTCCAGGCCAGCCAGGGCCCCCCTGCCCTCACAAACACACAGGCCAAGGATGTCAGCAGCCCCAGTTCCTCTCCTCATTCCCAAGCAGCACTAATAATAAATGCAGCTATTAATAGCAGCGATGGCCAGTGCTCTGCAGAGATGACCCCGAGCTCAGGCTGGCAGGGCCCCGCTCCCTGCGCCCTGCAGGAATGTGAGAGCTTCCTGTGGAAGAGGTCCTGCCCATTCATCAGGCATCAAAAAGTCTGTGAAAGCCAAGAATGTATTTATTTTTCCTCTAAATATAGCTGAAGTTCTATTAAAACCTGCCAGGCATGGCCGGGCTCCCACCCCGCAGCCAGCACCAGGGAGGTGACACACGGCTCTGGGTGCCAGTCCCTCGTTTCCTTCACCCAGGATGCTCATCCCCCTCGGCTGGGTGATGGTTTGGCACGGGGAGGGGCTGTGGGGAGGGGTGGAGCTGCCTCCAGCTCCCCTCACCTGTGCCCAGGTAAGACACAGGCGGCCCTGAGCAGAGGCAGAGCCTGAGCTGGCTCCTGCAGGGACAGCCCAGGGATGTCCCAGGCAGGACAGCCACCCCAGGCAGGGTCAGGGGCTGCTCGAGGGGTCACTGCTTGGCCTCTGGCAGCAGCAGTGGAGAGGATGAAGTTTATCTCGTGCCTCAGGAATGACTCTGTGAGAGCAAATCGGGTTTGTATTTGTTTCGGAACAACCACTAGCAACTGCTGGGGCCAGCAGGAACCCAGCCTGATGATTATTTAGGCTATTTGGACAGCTTTGACAGCTTGTCCAAGCTGTCAGGGCCCTTGCTCTTGGTGGCTCAGGGGAACAGCTCCCCATGGTCCTCTCTGCCCTGCTAGAGTCGTGTGGCCATCCCAAATGGCACAGGGACCCCCCGAGAGCCCCAGGTCCAGCCGTCCACAGGGGAGGGGGCTCTGCCTGTGGGATGGCTGGGAGCCACATTTCCCTGCTGGCCTGGCCACCGTGGGACACCACGGGGCCCTGGGATTCAGCCTGGCCCCTGCTGCTGCCCCAGTGCACACAGCACTCGGGGTGAACACATTCATCCCTCACCTCCCTTCTCCCCAGCACCCACGGGAGCCTCCCTCAGCTCTCCCTGCGCTCTCCATTGCCCTTCTCAACAATTCCAGCTCTGCAGCTGCACCAAGCCAGACCTGTGGGTCAGGTGTCCCTGAGGGTTTAATGCCCAGGTGCAGGGGCTCAGGCCACTTGAACCCTTCAAACAAGATAAAAGATTTGAAGGTTTAACTCCCAGACCCATTCCAGCCCCACAGGCCAGCTCCAGGCCCATCTGTAAGCACACACATACAAGTTCATAGGAAGAAATGGCCTTGCCAGGGGCATTTTTGCTGTTTAGGAAAACCTGCCCTCACCTCTTCCATGCTCTGGACTCTCAAAGTTTGGAAGCCAAGAGTTTGCCAAAAAAAAAGGAGAGAACAACCCCCCAACTCTATCCAAAAAATGCTGATTATTGGTCAGAAGATCCCCAGCCAGTGACAAAGGGAGGGGTGAAAATGCCCGGGGGGACATCTGGGCTTGGCAGGAGCTCCCAGAGCACCAGGACCAGGCAGGGAGAGAAGAGCTCAGCCCCTGCTCCCACAGAGCTGCAGGATGCTCCTCCAGTCACAGGAGAGGAGGGGACAGCCCCTGCTGCCCTCAGAGCTGCAGGATGCTCCTCATGTCACAGGAGAGGGGACAGCCCCTGTTCCCCTCAGAGCTGCAGGATGCTCCTCCAGTCCCGGGCTGCCCTCGGCACCAACAAGGGGACCTGGTTGGAGCCTGCAGCTCAGTGGAGCCCAGGAATTTGCCAAAGCATTGGTTTTGACAGACAACATGGAAAATCAAACCATCACACTTCAAGCTTATTTTGGTCTCCTGGTTTTCTGGCATTTTCCCTGTGAAACCTTCTCCTTCCTGTGTGTGAAGACGCTATGTTCCAGCTGAGCTCTTGGATCTGCAGTCACATTCACAACAGCAGCAACAGAGATTGCAACACTCCAGTGGGGATCACATGGAGTAGAATCCTGATGTTTATTCAAAATTAACTACTATGGTAAAAATAGTGGCAATAAATAATGTCTGCCTGGGCTCTGAAAATATAAAAGGAACAATAATAACCCAGTCACCTGCATCTCTCAATATATTTTTAAAATATTATTTTGCTTGTATTTCACTTGGTAATTGAGATATCTGTGATAATTAGGATTTCTTTTCCATTTGCCAAAGATCTAAAAAGATCTTTGTCTAAAAGACCTGAAGTCTAAACAAAAAATTTAACCGTGACTGTTCTCAGCACCTTACTGTGTTTACCCAAGGTCACTAATCCCCCTCTGGAGGCAGCAGGACGTGCCCCTGACCTGCTGCAGGAGGCAGGAGCAGCTGGGAGTGCTGCTCTGAGCCCATCTCAGGTTCCAAAAAACAACGGTGGGGAACATCTGCAAACCCAAATCCAACCACCCCGAGAGACCCTGCTCGTCTGGCACAAACACAATTATTACACCTGTCCCCAGCACATTGCCACGAGACCTGGGCAATACTCAGAATAAATGCAAAGCTCCAAGTCCCAAAATGTGTCCATCCCTCTCCACACGATGCAGAAGTGCCCCAAACTGGGTCCATGCTGCAGGGAGAGGTTGGTGCTGCCATGGTGCAGGACAGCTCGGTGCCATGGCAAGGAAGAACCAGCTACAGGGAGAAAATGCTCTCTGTCCCACCCCAAACCCCACACACGGGCCTCTGGGAGGAAAACCAACCCCAGCCCACACCAGTGCCCATGGGGAGAGGCTGCTGGTCCCAGCTGGCAGGTCGGATCAAACGCTGGCTCTGCTGACTCTGTGCCCCAACAGGATCCACTGGCACCTTCCCCCAGCAGCTGCTTCTCCTGCTGCTAAACCGGAAAGGTTTTTTCAAAACCTCTGAAACTGCCTCCAGGCTCTTTCCCAACACCCGAGCATGTTCAAATGCTCCCTAATTTCCAAGGACAACAGCCAATCCTGCCTAATTTATGTGTACTCCCACATTAGCTTCTTAATAACCTTGTAACAGATGACTCTTGCATAAATAGTCTCGGAATGAGCTCTCCACAGGGATCACCACGATTCCAGAGCCTCCTGTTAACTCCTGGCAGCAGGAGAGGGTTGTGCTCCCTCTCCAAAGGCACAGGGAACCATTTCTCTCCGTTACCTGCAGGGCTTGGCTGTTCCTGCTGGCCCCCAGGGCAGCTGAGGTCTCCTCTGGCAGAGCTGTGCTCACCTGGGGCAGCGCAGCCGGGGACCCCTGCACCCCCCGTGCCCCACCAGTGGCCATGGCTGGGCCGCTTCCAGCCCCTCGGGATGGATGGGGATGCGTTTTGGCAAAAGAAGGCCTTCACATTGGAGGCACTTTGTGGGAATGGGAAGTGCTCGGGAAGCGCCCAGCAGGACTGTGGTGGCTTTGTGCTGAACCCCACGAAATTCCTCTACCCTGTCTGGGATCTCCGGCACTGCAGCTCCCAAAGGAAATGCCCGAGCAACCCCACCGCCAGCAGGCAGCCTCTGTCGCTGGAACCCCGGAGAAAGGAGCCCAGGCACTGCCCCACCCAGCCCTGGCATGGGGGCTCCAGCGGGGCAGAGGCTCCGCGGCTCCAGCTCCATCCCTGAGCTCCTGCCTGACCATAAACCTGCCCCCAGCTCTGCACCCAGCTCAGCTCTCACCAAGAGCTGTCCCCACTACGGAATGAAGCTGCCCAAGGCAGTGATTCCCTCCCAGCTTGCCCCCAGAGAGCCCAGCTGAACTCCGGAGCCTTCCAATAAAATCAGGAATAAAAAGCACTGACCTGGACTCCTGCCCACCCAGGTTACCCCAGCTGCTGGAGCTGCTTGTCCCTGCTGCAGGTCGCACCCGCCGCAGCTCTGGCTGCAGAAACGCAGAGTTTTGGCGGGGCTCTGAGCACTGCTCACCCTCAGGGCTCTCCGGGTCCGCGGTGGGTCCCTCGGTCCCTGTGTGCGGCAGCTCCGGGAGGCAGCGATGGCACATTCCCCATTGATCCATCACCCCCCGGCCCTGCCGAGAGGGGACAACGCTCCTGCTGGGGAAAATAAATGGCCAATGTCAGCCTCAAACCTGTTCGTGAGAGCGGGATTAGTCACACAGAATGTACGTGCGCATCTGACCAAGGACGATCCCAGCTCCCGCCGGTGCAGGAGGGATAGAGCCGCTCCAAGAGGCTCTGCCCGTGCCCTGACAGATGCAGGAGCATCCCGAGCGGTGCAGCGAGGATTAGCAGCAGTTAACAGCTGATTCATTGAGGCTCTTCAAGCCGTCATTAGCCCCAGCGGATTCATGCTTTAGAGTGACTGCCTCGGTTACGCGATACCATCTCTGTTATTCCAAACTTAATGGAGCCGCATAAACAAAGCAGTTTTAGAACAGGCCCTTTTTTTTTTTTTTTTTCTTCCCTCCGTTAAAGATCATTGTTTGGATAAAACGGAGGGTGGCAATAATTCTCCCGGCTGAGCTGGCCGTGAAACCTCCGAGCGCGGCCGGGCGCTGCGGAGCCGGCCCGAGGAGCAGCTCGGGGGATGCGGCTGCTGGATCTGTCCAGGCCGGCCTCAGCAGCCCTGTCCATGCAGCTCTGTCCAGCCCGGCCTCAGCATCCCTGCCCGCACAGCTCTGTCCAGCCGGGCCTCAGCATCCCCTGCCCGAACAGTTCTGTCCAGCCCGGCCTCAGCAGCCCTGTCCATGCAGCTCTGTCCAGCCCGGCCTCAGCATCCCTGCCCGGACAGCTCTGTCCAGCTGGGCCTCAGCATCCCCTGCCCGGTGGGCTCTGTCCAGCCCGGCCTTATCACCCCTGCCCGCCGGGCTCTGTCCCGATCCCCCCACCGCGCCTTCCCGAGGGGCTCTGGACCCGGTGCTGCCCTTCCTGCCCGGTCTCATTCCCACCGTGCAGAAGAACGTTCTGTTCCTCTCACCGCCACAACCCGTGGCTGGTGACAGCACACGGGGTAAGAGGTTTTTGCTGCCCGGGCAGGATTTGGACATCCCTGCTCCGCGTCTCTGCGGGGCCCAGGAGGATCCTCCGCGAACAGGAGAGAGCAGGGGGGGTTGAGATGCAGGGTAAGGGGAACCAGCAGCACCTGCAGCTGCCCAAAGCTGTACCGAGAGCAGGAGAGCCCCGAGCTCGGAGCAAGAGGAGCGCACGGGCTGCCCAGCTCCTCCCGACCTGTCCCCTGGCACCTCCCGCCCCGGGGCTGTGGCACAGACGTGACACTCCCGACAGCGGGAGGTTATTCCTGCACGGAGCTGCCCGGAGATCTGGGGCGGCTTGCATTATGCACACACACACACTTCCTGCATGTAAATTCAGTGACAAAATCCTGCTCCTAACGGGACACAATCCAAAGCCATGAAATTGTGCTGCACCATGATTGAAGGAGTCATAAATAAAAATTATTTCACAATGGCAAATGTCTCCCTAGGGCTGGCAAAATAAAGCCATTTTTTCCCTTTATTAATTATTTCACTTAAAAAGTAAAATAAATTGACCAGCTACCGAGCTTGTCAAAAGCTAAATGGGAACTGTCACATAAACAAATGTTCTGCTAATGTCGGGAATTTCCTTCGAAAGAGGAAAGATTATACAGCACTGCTTCTGGATAAGGCTATGGCCTGTGTCCCATGGCTCTGGCCTGAGTGTGCCATGGCACTGGCCTGTGTCCCAAAGCACTGCACCTGTGCCATGGCACTGCCCTCCCCCCCGGCATTCCCAGCTCCGCAGCCGCTGCCGGCCCGGCAGTGGAGCTGCAGGGGACTGAGCTGCCAGAGCAGCCGGTGTCCTGCACCCACCTCTGTCCAGACGGTCCCTCTGGGTCAACTGGCCAGTCACGGACAGGAGGCATCAGGGGACATCTCGGCTTCGGGTCCAGGTCACCCCTCTTCCCAAAAACACCAGTTCCTCAGGGGGCCCCGGGGCAGGACCGTGCCCGCACGGACCAGAGGGGACCTGGGGCCACCCCCGGCCAGGAGCGGGCCGCTGTCCCCTGCCAGCCCTGCGCTCCCGGAGCGCGGTCCCTGCGCTGGAGTGGAGCAACACTGACCCCCGGTGTGGGCGGCAGAGCCCTGCAGGGCCGGCAGAGCCCCGGCGGCGAGCGGGGCCACCAGGACTCGCCACCCCGAGCCGTGAGAGGGATGGGCAGAGCCGAGCCCAGCACCGGCCAGGCTGGGCAGCCAGGCAGGAAAGAGGCTCCAGGAGCTTTCCAAAGCCACAGACCCTTTGGAGGCAGGTGAGAAGGTGCAGGTGCAGAGCTCAGCACTGCGCACACACCTGTAAGGCAGGGGCCCGTGGGGGTGAGGGGCAGGGCCCTGACTCTGTCAGCTTTTTCCTTGAAGTTTCCAACTTATTTTCATTCTGGTCGTGGGACAAAGGCTGTTTGTTTCCTCAAGTATCACTCTAAAAATAACCACTGGGAACAATCAGTCCTCCCGATGTCCAAACTCCTTGATGTTATTCAGCCTATGAAAGTGACCTTCATATTGCAGCAGATTAAAAAAACTCCATCTAGGCAAGAAAAGAGCACACAGAGGAGCCAGAAAATGCCAGCCTGGCCACAGCACCCGGTCTGACGGCACGGGGAGAGGCTCAGGGTGTCATCCACCTACTGATTTATTGCACTTTTCTTCTGAGAGCATGGGCAGCAAAATTAATTGCTCCATTATTTCTTCCTATGAAAATAAAACCCCACATGCTTCATTGGAAATGTCGCATCCCTCGTGCAGGGGAGGCTGTTCTTGAGCTGCAGGAGCACAGATTCCCAAGGGCTGGTGAGCAAGAAGCTCGGCAGGAGCTTCCTAGTGAGAAGTAAATTCAGTAAGATGGATTCAGCATCTCAGTCATGCCCAGACCAAACAGGAGCATCATCCTCAAGGGGTGGGGAAAATGTCTCAAGGCATTTGAGAATTAGTTCACAGACAATGGGATCTGGTTTGAATTGGGAGGGAAGCCCCACGTGCACTGGGATCACTGGGCTCTGCCCCGTGTGACACCCTCAGGTCACAGACCTGGCACAGCCCTGTGCCAGCCCTTCCCTCCCCTTCCACCAACACCGACCGCACAAGCCCCTGCACTGAGACTTGCTGAGAGAGAGTTTGGTTCTGGAAATGGTTATTTTTAACACATTACTTGAAAACACCGTTTATGAATAGCTCAGTCAAGAAGTACAACCGCACAAAAATAGGGAGACTCGTCAGCGTGGCATCCGCATGGCAGTGCCAGGGGCTCGCTGCTGCCGCTCCTGTTTTGCTGGAGACACTTTTGGAAAGAGCTTGTTTTCTATTTCTGTGCTCCGAAATGTGTGAACAGCTAAAAACTGCCGAGAATGACACCAAAGAGCCGAAACCGTGAGTGCTCAGGAGCATTCACACCCTTAAGTGCGTGTGAATGGCGTGACACAGAGGAGAACAAAGCTGTTCAAAGGGACCCGCTGGATCCCGATAACGCTGTTCCGACTTTTTCCCTTTCACTGGAAAAAGCCATCCCCCCCCAAGTCAACAGCCAAGGAAAATCCCGATTCCGTGGTACAGGATATTTGTTACGTTTAACAGCACTCAGCAGCGGGATTTGGGGATCAGCACGGGCGGGTCACACGCGGCTGTGGCTGTCTGAACAAAGCAGGAGCTGCCCCTGCTCAGAGCCGAGAGCCCGACAAGGGCAGTTTCTGGTGGATCCTTCTCCCGGGGACTCTCATGGCATCGCTGCCGGGGCTGGGTTTGGGCGAGCTCGGATGGCTCTGCCGCAGGTCAGCCTGGCACAGATGAACCTGGACGAACCTGCCCATTGCGACTCCCGAAACCTGAAATCCATTCTGTTTTGGAATAAAACACTGCCCCCCACCCCTGCAAACAGCTGAAAAACACCTTCCCATCCAAACACAGCACAGAAAACAACCCAGGCTGACCTCTGTGCACGCCAGAAACCCGCGCTGAGCCGGCTCCAGATGGACACTTCGCTGAACTAATATTTACAGATGCAGGAGAGGCACTTTCAGCACGAACCTGGCTGATAGCAGCCCTTATCAACACCCCAGCAGCCCCTGACAGGCAGACCCTCAGGCACGTCCCCTGCAGCCAGCAGCGCTGCAATCTGCCCAGGGACACGATTCTTTTATCTTTCCATCTCAGCGCACCCCCAAACCAGCCTGCCCAAACCCCGGCTGCGCTCCTCGCTTCCCTGAGGGGCCTCTAACATGCAAGCACACGCTGGGAAGAATTCCTCTCCAATGTCTAACCAAAATTTCTCCTCTTTCAATTTGAACCCTTTATTGCTTGTCCTGACTACACTTTCTGATGACTTGTCCCAGGAGTACAAATAGCTGGGGTTTGTTCCTTTGGGTGGGCACAAATAATTTTTAATGGCACTTGCCCATATAAAATGCACAGTCCAAACTATTTCAAGCAGTGAAGACGGATCTTTGCCAAAAACAAGTGCTAATCCTTTATCTGGAGCCATTAAAATACAATTATTAGTCCAAGCAGAACAGCAGCACTTCAAGCCAGGGCCAGAGTTATCTTTTCTTATCATTAATCCATGAAGGAAAGAAGCAATAAACATTAAAATGCACCAATAACTGCTTGTTTTAATGAGTAAAAATAACTCTGGCAGAACAGACACACGGAGCAGAAACCTTCCCCAGAAATATAGAACTGCAAATAACAGTGCAGTGAGTTTAAAACAAACGTGTGCTCTGGCATTTGCAGCGGGAATATCGGGATATGGCAGGCTCTGGTGCCTCAGGAGAGCCAGGGGTTCGGCAGGAGAAACCCAGGAGACACTCCCAAAGGGACAAAGGCCACTGGTGCCCCAGGAGCACCACGAGGGGCATCTGACAGGGCAGGTGAGAGCTGGGGGGATCCCAGCTCTGAGGAGGGCACAGGGGCCAGGGATGCTCTGCCCCGGACAGCTCTGGTCCCACACACGGCCAGATGCCTTTCCCCAAAGCTCTGTTGAAGTCTCTCCTGCTAAACAGAGACAAGTTCTTGCCTGTTGAAGTCTCTCCTGATGAGCCTCATGCTCTCCATCGCAGGTCAGGGCCTGAGCTGCCACTGCCCTGGGTCTGTCCTGGGGCTGGACACTCCCTGCCAGCGCTGGCAGTTGTGTGGGCTCCTACGATTTCAGATCCATACAATTTCCTCGCATCCTGCTGCAGGGAGAGGGGACAAAAGCAGACATTTCCCAGCAGTGCCTCCAGGGTATCTCTGAAGGACCGGTCTCACCAGCCAGGTTTATGCTCTCCCCTGCTCCAGCACCTGCAGGAGGCACAGCAGGCTGGGACCGCTACAGTTCAGGGAATTGCTTTCTCCCTTTTCACAGCCTCCACACACCCCCAGCCTCTTTCTTAAGGGGCAGAGGCAGCCCTGAGGGTCTTTCCAGCCTTGCACCCGTCCTGCCGAGCCCAGAGCTCCCACAGCCCCGGCGGGCAGGGAAAATCTCCCGGGAAAAGCGCCCAGAGGGAAGCACAGCTCGCCTGGGCTCACCCCTCCGGGAGGCAAACCCAGAGAGGAAACTTTCCCCGGGGAAAACGGGAGCCAGCGAGGGAGGAGGCTGCTCTGGGGGCCGGGGTGGCTCAGGAGGAGGAGGAGGATGAGGATGCTCTTTCTCAGCCTCACTAGATGGAGCTGTGAGACAGCAGAACAGCGCCGGCAGCATCTCCCTCCACTGCCTATTTTAGCAGCATCAAAATCCCACGTCCTACAGTCTCCCGTACTCTATTGATCCAGAATTGTAGTTAAATAATTCCAGTTTGATAAAATATTCAAGGCTGGCGTAATAGTTGCATTTTTTACTGAAAGCTCCTAGGAACAGATCTGTTCTCCAGTCACCTCTATGAAACATTCCTTGCACCTATTTGAAATGTTCTATAAAAAAACTTTTTTAAAATAAAGACAATTTCACAGAGTTCTACAGAGGAGAAAGTTTAAACTCCCTTCCCTTACCCTGCACACGTGCAAAAATATTTTCTAGGCTCCTGCTCCAGCCACCACTGCATTTCTACTGCATGTCTAAAACAAAGCCAGAAGTGCTTACACCTGTCTTTCCTTCTTGCTTATCTTTCTTCCCTCCTCTTCCGTGTTCCACACCAAGTAGAAAATGCCCAACCATTTGTTTAAGGGGGATTATAACACTGCAGGCAGCATCAGCCCTTTGGGAGAGTGAGTTCATTAAGGACATTTTAAAGGAAGAGGAGCCGTGGCCATGCAACAGCCACAAGGAAAGTGAAATTGCTCCAGACCCCGGGGGCTGGTGGTGCCACAGCCCAGCTCCAAAAGGTGCCAGCCGTCATCCCTTCTGCCTCCTCTGGCCAGGATTTGAGGGCTCAGAGCTCTGGAAATCACACCAGCAATGCAGATGAACAAAAAAAGTGGCATTTGGCCCCAGGTCCCTCCAATATTTGCTTTTACTATAAAAGGAGCCTTGGCCTGTTGATGAACACAGACTCGATGTGGTTCCACAGCGACTGGAAAAGCTGAGGCTTGTGTTCTCAAACACCCTGTTCTGCTTCTGACAGCCCAAATTCCCCTCAAGCCTCACCTCAGGCCCCACGAGCTGTCCCATCCCAGACCTGAGCGATGCTATTTTAAGCACTGAGCAGAGTCTCAGTGGCAGCCACTGCTCATCTCAGAGCACCTGGCAGAAAGAGCCCAGCAGTAACCTCAGCAGAGTGGCCACAAACAGCCCTGTTTTAGTCAAAGAGATGGGATGGCAGGGTGGAAACACATGGAACAAAAACCCAGGGAGCAAAGGACTCTGAGCAGACACCTGGCCTTGGGGCAGAGCCCCCCTCAAGCTGCCATGAGCTACAGCAGACCCTGGAACTCCTAACAGATGTGCAAACAAAGCCATCCCTTCTCCCTGCATCCATCCTCAAAGCATTCACACCTTATCATCGGGAAAATTGAGTGGAAAATGTCAGTCTGGGGTTTTTGATTGCTCAGGTTCAGTGGGGGAAGGGCATTTGCAGCCAAGAACGTGTCAAACCAGGCATGAGCACACGAAATATTCACGTGTATTTATATTTCTCTGGGAAAAGAATGTTGGAAAATGTTGCCCTTTGCTTATAATCGCCATGTCCTGAGGACAAATAATTTCAGCTTTTTCCAGGAAAGGGCTTCAAATCAACAATCACAGCCTCAGGCTGCCCCTCATCACCAGGGACAGGGTTAGCTGAGCTCCCCATTCCCTCCTGCTGGCCCTTCCTCAGGAGGGGCAGGTCAGTGAGGAGGTGACCCTGCACCCCTGAGCTCTCCACCTGCACTGCCAGGCTGAACCCTGAGCCCCAGCTCATGGATCTGGCCTTTGCCAGGGCAGGGAGCCAGCAGGATCTGCCCCCAGGCCAGGTGAGCCCGGGCACAGCCTCCAGCTCTGCCCCTGCTCCAGGGGCTCCTGCACTCCTTTCCAGCCTCCCCTCTCCGCATCTCAGAGGTGGGGCTCAAATGATGGAAGGCGTCAGTCCTCAAAGTGATGAACATTTCCTGCCAAATGATTTTTCTCATGACAAAAACAAGGGAAATAATAACATTTGTTCACCCACGTGGTTCTTGCAGTGTCTATTTTTCCAGACTCTGGCACTGCTTGCCCTGAAGGCTGAGCAGGTTCTTCACGAAACAGCATCGAGGCTTGGGGCATGACTTTAGAGAGCACCAGAAATAGAGTGTGCAAGGAGAAAAGCAGCATTGTTTTTCTTCCACATATGGAATCCAGTTCCAGTGGGAGATTTACACACACAGACATAATCCCTTTTGATTCTGGCATAGCTGGGGTCTTGTTGACCCTCTTCTATTTTTCCCCCATCTATTATACCATTAACAATTAATTTCCTTATTCCTTTTTTGGCCATTTTTTTTCCTCAGGCTCAGTGAGGCTCAGCCAGTTTCTCTGCCAGCCCCCACAGCCTCTCCTGGTGCAGATGGGGCCATCAGGGCACTCCAGCCCCAGAGCAAGGTGAACACATCTCTGTGTCCCAGACACATTCAGGTGTCACCTCTTGTCTTGCACACCCCCACGAGGCCCCAGCTCTGCTGCCTGGGGCACGCTGGGGTCCTGCTCACACCCACCCAGCACAGTGGTGGGGGCTCTGCCACCACCCTTTGCCTTCTGCTGCCTCCTCTGGCACCGCAGAGGGGCTCAGGCAGGTTTGGTGGCAATTTCCAGTCCCCCAGTCCCCAGCAGGGCCACCTCCACTCCTGCAGTGCTCTGATGCCTTTAGCTTTAGCTTTTATATATTTCAGATTCTGGGCTGTTTATTGGGCAGTTCTGGGTTTCATATTCAGAGCTACTGAGCTCTCTGCACAGAGCAGGGACACAAAACAATTCCTTCTCCAGCTTGGGAACAAGGACAACTTTCAGCCCAAGAACAAAACCAACGGTGAAGGGAGAAGGAAAACCAAGGAGGATGGAGCTGCATCAGCTGGAGCTGGAATTGCACAATTAACTCCAATGTGCAAATGGAGCAGAACTTATCAAAGTGTGAGCCCTCGTGATCAGGTGTCCATTCTGTGCCCATTTTGGGCTCACCTTGGGTGTGCCCAGCCGGGCTCTTGTGCTGCCCAGGTGTGCCCAGTGAGGAATTTTAATAAATCCCCAATTTATCCTTTTGCTCTATCTAGTCTCTGTTCCAGCTCAGCCTTTTCCAGGCATCAGCCACAAGCCCAGCCTTCATCCCAGCACATCCTCCAGGTCTGGGATCAGCCTGCAAAGCCCTTCTGGGGTGCCTGGAAGCCGTTCAGCCCCAGGGCTGGGCTGGAGAGCCCAGAAATGTCCTGTCCAACTCCTGCCCACGGGATGGGGCTCACCTTCAGCACTGTCACTGCACCCACACAGACTGGCTTGGCAGTGCTGAAGAGTCTTTCAAAAGGCTTTAATCTGTGCACCAAGAGTGTCCAGCCACATCTGAGCCACTGCCATGCCGTGGCTGGAGCAAGGGCTTGCTGTGACAGCCACTGCTGATTTATATGGCACAGTCAGGAGAAGTTATGAATATTAATTCCTGTAGTTCTGCCATAAATAGTGCCAGTCAGCAACACCCATAAAAATACAAACAGTTCAGTGTTAACTCCTGGAAAGCCCCAGCCCAGACCTGGAACAGGCTCAGGGATCCCAGCAGGGCCAAGTCCTGTGGGGGTCACTGGGCAGGACCAGCACCTCACAAGGTTTGGCTCCTGTGTGCTCCAAGGGGGACCAAAACCTGATTTTGGTTTTCCAGCCCTCAGCAGCTGGCCTTGCACTAAACCATTCTCGCTCCTAGAACACAGCTTGACACACAGAGCAGTTATGTCCATGCAGAGACCCCAGGAAGCCCTGAGCCAAAATTACAGCTCAGGCCCAGCTGTGTCACGGGAGGAGGAGCAGGGTCAGGCCTGGGCATGGCCACTCCATGCCCTGATCCCAGAGGGGCACCCACACAAGGACAGCAGTCCCAGGAGAGCTGTGCCCACACAGGCCTCCCCCCTGAGAGCAGTGGCACAGGGGGGAAGCACAGAGGCACTGGGATTGTCACTGTCCCCACACCTGGGCAGGCTCCATGTGCCTGACCCCCTGCCATGGATGTTCATTGCACGAGTGTGGGCAGTCCCAGCTGAAACCCCAAAGCCTGTCTGCAAGATAAAGGCAATGCAACAAAATAAAGAGTATTTATTCTATTTCTCCCTTTTATCTGAGCAGAGCAATCAATAATTTTATAAGCTAAATAAATGTTTATTTTAAATGGAATTTCCCTTCTCCATCTAATAAGCCAATATGCACCCTCCGCTACTCAGATCTTCTCGGACACTGCTGAAATCACCTGGTTCCTGCAACATTACAAATGGGTTTGTGTGCCCTGTTTGCATTAAAACACCACAAATTAGGTACTGGGTACTGGCTATGCTCCAATGGACACGCGAGCATCCGCATTCCTGCAGAGTTACAGTGCTTCCTCCACAGACTGGATTTATATCCACATCCAAACTAAATAAATCATCAACCACAGCCCCTAAACCAGCTCACTTATCACACCAAGTGTGAATAATGAAATGTCATAATATTTGCCCAAGACACGTGGTTTGTTTGCTTTCAATAAATATGGTCTAGAAGGGGAAAAAAAATTCAAAAAAAAGTAGAGGTAATGCTTCCTCTTGCTGTTGGTCATTGCTGGGAGTGGGAATGGCCTCTGGACTGGCACAGCCAAGGCAGAAAGGGGGGGAGAGCCCAGGAGACCCCACCAGGCTCTGCTCAGCACACCCAGGGAGGGCAGCAAGGGCAGAGCCTGGCCAGGGCAGGCAGGCACAGCCCCAGGGCACAGCCAGCTCCAGGGGCTGGGGGACAGCTGGGGACACTGCAGGGACATCTGCAGCAGCCTCTGGCAGCCCCGGGCAAGAGGGAACTGCCCGTGGGTTTGGGCAGCCCGCTGGGCTGGTATCCCTTGGCAGAGCAGCTGTTGCAGTGGCACACCATCACACCCTGCTGGCTGCAACCTTCCCCTCTCGGGGGAGGCAGGACGCGCTCTTCACCTTCCCAAATTTGCCACTCACTGCACCCCCGGTCTCCAGCAGCTGTCAGCATGCTAAGCTGGGATATTAGGTGCTCACAACTTGTCAGCTTTTGCCTCTGGCCGAAAGAGCCCCCCTTGCCACGTTAGGGGCAACGCTGTCCCCAGGGCCCCCCCAGCCCAGCCAGCAGTGGCACAGAAGCACAGCCTGGCCCTCTGCCCTGGTGCCACAGCTGCTGTTCTGGGAAGGGAGGGTGGTGAGCAGCCACCCTGGAGCCTGAGCCAGCCCAGAGCTCAGCCTCAGACAGGCACTGCCAGAGGGGAGAACCACAATAGGTCAGAAGGAGAGCAGGATGGGGAAGAGCAGCTGAAACCTCTACATGCAAAGCTCCCAGTGCTAGAAATAGGATCTCTGTTCTGTGCTGGGCTATTATGAGCCTCATCCTGCTCCAGGGCTTGAAAGGATTGGATTTGCAGGCGTTAGGAGCCTGCTGGCTGTGCCAGCCAAGGAATGTCAAACCCCTCTGTGCATCTCAGCCATGGGGCAGAGATCAGGGGACAGAGATCAGGGGACAGAGCCCACAGGGACAGAGCCCACCTGGCAGTGCCTTTCCTTCCTCCTGAGCACACAGGCACTCTCTGCACCCCAATTTCACTGGCACACACCCCTCACCCAGGGCTGGGGCCCCACAAAGCCCAGCTCTGCTTTCACAGAGGGTCAGGCACGGCCACAGGGGGATTTGGTCCTGAGGAGGAGCTTTGGAGCTGGGCTCAGAGCAGGCCAGGAGAGCACTCAGGGATCTCATCACAGAGCACACCCAGACACACTCGCTGCCTTCCTGCCTTAAACCTGTGCTACAAACCCTCTTTGTGCTCATGTTCTTGTCAGTAAGTTTTCACCCCCTGGTTTCCCTCTGCAGCTGGGAGAGAGCCCTGCCCTGAGCCATGGTGGGGTTCCTGCCTGCTGGCAGTGCCCCTGGTACCTGGCTGAAAGGGAAAGCATCATTCCACTGCTGCCCACGCTGGGCTCAAGAGGAAACAAACACCACCAGGATAAAGGAGAGCCAAAGGCAGGCTGGGACCCCTGCTCTAACCAGCAGCACAACTGGTTAACTCTGATTATCTCAGAATACCCCACTGGTGATGTCACAAGTGATAAATCAAGGCAACAGTGTCTCTTGATAAGGAAAAGCCAAGTGAGGCTATTTTAAAATGAAAATCCATAGGAATTCAGAGTGCCAGAGAGAGCTGAGATTAGGAGGTGACATAAACACAAGCTGAAAGAGGCCACTCCATAACTGTCCTGCCCCTCAGCAGAGGAGCAGCAGCATCCCCTGAGTTACCCAGAGCTGTCTTAGAGCAGAGCAGCCCTGGCACTCTGCAGGGCAGTGCTGTGATTCACCTGGCTTGGCTGGGGCTGGTGGGACCCCGGTGCTGGGCACCTCCAGCCCTGCTCAGCACCCTCAGCAGAGGGGTGGCAGCTCCTGCATCCCCACACCCAACAGGACAGTGATTTGTCCAGCCTCTGAAACCCAGCTTGGCCCAGAGCCGTAAGGACCTGTGGGAGAGGGGATGGGCTCAGCCAGGGCCCGAGGGGCTGCACAAGGGGAGGAGCAGCTGGAGACGGCTCCTGAGGCACCCACAGCACTTGGGTGCCTTAACAGGGCTCCATCCCAGCTCACCCGAGGGACCAAGAGCCCAGAGCCCAGGGCTGATGCACCCCTGTGGCTCAGGAGATACACAGCCAGAGCCAAAAGAAGCTCATAGGTCAAACTAAGACAGAAGGAAGAACTGCTGATCAAAGACAGGGGGATGAAATGCAGCCTCATGTGATGTCACAGCTGATCTACACTGAGGGGCTTCATAAGAAATAACCCATAAAAAGAACAAATAAAGAAGGATTTCCACAAGGATAGCCCCGACTCAGCTCCGTGGGCTCATGACTGCAGAGGGGCAGCACCCAGCAGCCTCCAGCCCAGCAGAGCACCCCCAGCACCCCGCCAGGGTCCCCAGCTCCTCTCCAGCACTCACAACAGAGACCAGGATGCAGAGATTGGTGGTTGTGTGTCACAGGGGCATGAATCTGATATTCATAGACTTTCTCTCTCTTTTAAAGGGCAAGACTCCTTGTATAGAAACAAACTAGGACAACTTGAATGATAAATCACCGTGCTTTTGTACTTCCTCTGTGAAATTTAATTTTAATTGATTTTAAACATGACAGAGCTTGTGCTCAAATTTGTATTTGCCAGCCACGATTTCCGCTGCCTCTGCAGAGCTAATGCCAACACATCCCTGCCCTCAGCATCCTCTGTGCCATCATCCTGGAGGGCTGAGGGACAACCTAAGCACAAGAGCCCCAGAACAGTGCCCGAGGCAAGGCTTTCACCCACAGGCTCTGGCACAAACAGCTCCAGCAAGGCTGGATTCCTCAGTCATGCTAACAGAGAGGGGAGCCACAGTCCCAATTTCTCCTTCTTTCCTATTTCTGCACTGCATTTCTGGTCTGTTCATTTTCACAGGAGATTTCATCTCCTGAGCTTTGTTTCTTCTCTGCTCTAGAGAAAGTAATCTATTTTGCTTGCTGGGTCCAAGCACCAGGTTATTTATCTGCCTTCTAGAAGGATTCCAGGTCCACAGCCCCTGTCCTACAACCTGCTCAGGTCCTCACAATGTGTTCCCAAAAGCAGGGCTCCCCCCGAGAGCACAGGCCGGGCACCCATGGGTGGGGGCAGTGGTGCCTGCCCGTTTCTGCGGAGGGAAATGTGCCACCAGGTTTCCTAACGACGTTCTCACAATGACAGGTTTGGATTGCAGTTTGGATTTCCATGGCATCCCTTTGGGGCAGGTCTGCCCAGCAGATGGAGCAGGGCATTCCTGAGCCCTGCCCGCCCGTGCCGTGTGTGATTCCTCTCTCACACGGTGTCCCACTCCCAGCCTGAAAGTACTCGGAAATGCATTTATTTATAGCAGCTACACTGCAACCCAATCTTGCCGTGCCTCTCCTGGCTGCTGGGACATTCCCGACCCGCACGCTGCCGCTCCCGGGGCGCATCCTCCTCCTCCTCCCACGCCCACCTAAAGACAGGCAGTGACTTATGTCCCCAGAAATGCCACCCGGGGACGGGCAGGGCTGTGTCCCTGTGGCACCCTGCCGTGCCCCGCACAGCCCCGGGGCTGGGGGCAGCTGGGACCCCCGGCCACCAATGCCTGCTGCCCAGGAAAAGCCTTCCCGGTGGGGCTGGAGAGGAAAACCAGAGCAGGAATGCCTGAGATGGCACTCCCCGCCGGGCAGGGACAGCTGTGCCTCCTAAATTCGGGGCTGGCTCCCGGCCAGGCCGGCCTGGCTCTGCCCACGGCAGCAGGTCTGTACTCACACCAGAGCCTCTGCTCGGTCTCCACACACAGAAACCAGCTGGGTTTGCGAAAAGCCCTGCACAGGCTGAGCTGAAGGGCCACAGAGCCCTGATGGAGGCTCCAGCCAGGACCCAGCAGGTCTGGCCTTGGAGCTGCTGCCCCAAATCCCAGAGTGTGGAAGGATTTGAGCTCCAACACCGCTCTGTGCCATTTGGGATCTCCCAGCTTCTGTGGGGCAGCAGAGGGAGATGCAGGGATGTGCAGCTGGGGCCATCAGAGGGTTTTCCATCATCCTTGTGCCCAGAACAGGTGCACTGATGGCAGAGCACTCCTCTCCAGATGAAACCTGCCACCTTTACACTCCCAGCCCTTCCCAGGGTTTGCCCTCTCTCCACAGCTGCCTGGGGTGACTTTGCAGGAGCCTGTGGGTTCAGGTACTTTCACACCCAGTTCTGCCCTTCCTCTCCCCACAGAGGCAGTCCAGGGGCTCTCTGACAAGCTGCACTCACCTCAGCTTCAGCCTGGATGTGTCACAGCCCAGGGATGCCCTCGTCCCTCAGCAGGGCTGGAAGCTCCAGGGACGGCACCACAAGGGTTTGATAAAGACAGCCCTGCCCAGGCACTGATGCTTTTGGAAGGCAGCAGAGCCTTTTGCCTTCAAATACCCCCCTGCAGCACCAGCCGTGCTCATGGGCTCTGCAGTGGCACCTCCAGCCCCTGAGGGGACACACATCCCTCCCTCCCCACCCATCCTTAGGGACTTACACACACACACCCTATTCTGTGAAATGCTTTTTTCACAAAAGTGTTACTTCTAAACAAATCTTCAGATCATGAAAGGCAAGGGCTCACAGGAGACATCGAGGAGGGTTAGCAAAGTACAGCCCAGGTTAAATAAATCTCCATGAATATACCAAGTATTCCCAGAGGAAATACTCCAACCACTATGGCTCTGTGGGTTGGATTTCCTCGAGTTTCTGTGGATGAAGAAGCTGGAACCTAAGGAATCCAGGCTGGCACCACAAGCCTTCTCCTGGGCTCTGAATGGACCCTGAGGAGTGCTGGCCACCCCAGGACAGTGTGGCTTCTCTGGGTGATATTTATAGACGTGGTTCCTGTCTCCCCAAGCTGCTTCATTTGCAGACTCATAATCAAGGATTTCTTGCAGGTTTTGAGGGCTTTGGCCCCAATTTGAGGTGAAATCCCAGAGGCCCAGCTGGGCAGGGGGGCTGCACAACCACCCACTGCCACCTCCAGCCCAACCCAAAGGCCACCAGCCGCCCACACACATGCCATCCCCCTGAGGTGACAGCACAGGGGCTGGCCGCAGAAAAGCCCCTTTAAGGGACACTTCAGGGCGGCCCCGGGAGCCAGGACATTAATTTTAGCCTGGAGCAGTGCCAGGGGCGCCGGGCAGCTGCTGCAGGCGGGGCCAGAGCCTCCCTGGCCGGGGCGCTCCCGGCAGGGCACAGTCGGGCTGAGCCATGGCAGAGCAGCACGGGGAGCTGGAGGAGAGGATCATCATCAAGGACCTGCACACCAAGGAGATCGACCTGGTCAACAGAGACCCCAAGCACATCAACGAGGATGTCGTGAAGGTAGGGCTGTCCCACAGGGTGCTCTAGAGGCACCACTGCAGCCGGGATTTGGGTTTCAGCCTCTGTGTGTGTGGCTTGGTGCAGCCAGTGCCTCTGGTCCTTGTCCGTGTGCCCCAGAGGTGACAGCCCGGCTGGCTGGGCACCCAGACACTGGCTGGCTGGCACGCCTGGCTCCAGCCAATGCCATATTTGCCATTCCTTGAATGGGCTCTCCAGTTTCATCGTGGCTTGAAAATCTGTGGAGACTCCTTCCCTTTGTACCAGCAAGCGGGCAGACAAAAATAACACAGAAATTAAACATAACCAGTTTAAAGAGATTTTGGGAAAAGGCTGCTGGCCTCCAAGACACCACAGTCTCAGTGCCAGATTGTTTGATGTGTGTTATCATGTCTGTGGAAGGTTGTTCCCCCCAGGGCAGCCCAGAGGTGCAGCAGCCCCCAGCTCCCTTCCCTCCGTTTCTGACTAAGAGGAATTCCCATTCTAACTCTTGGGCTTCCTCTAGACTCCCTTAGAACTGCAAACAAAATTTGTCTGTGCTGGCCAAAGATAATTCCAGCCCAAAGGAGAGCAGGAGGAGATGGAAGGGTTTTGTGGTACCTGTGTTTGTGACTGCCACAGCAGAAGGGACAGTGGGCACAGAGCTGCTCACACAGGCTTTGTAACAGGCTGTGACCTTGAGAGCCCTGCTGAAACACAAACCTGAATTTGGGCATTAAAACACCCTAACAGCGACAGCCGTGGTGTGGTCAGACTAAACTCCCTCAGCTGAGCTGTGGCAGTCACAGCCACCGATGGCTCCTTGGTGGCACTGTGAGACCTGCCTGTGACAGCCTCACACCTCAGCATCGTGTCCAACATCCACACCACTCCCTGCCAGTGCATCCCACAGCCTGGTCAGGGGAGCAGCACCCAGCCATGGCAGCAGGCACCAGGAGAGCCCTCAGGCTGCTCACCCCACAGCCAGGCAGTGCTTTGGGGCTCCCCAGAAGCTTCTCCTGGGTGACAATGCCAGGGCCATCCTAGCCACCCACAGGCCTCCCCCAGCCCATCCCTGCCTTTTCCCACTCGAGGATCTCCAAGGCCTGAAGAGCCCAAGCTCACCCACTGCCATGGCCACGCTGCTGCTCCACCAGCACTGGGAGCCTCTGGAGCTCAGCATTCCTCCACCCCAAAATAGCCCAGCAGATAGGCTGGAGAGGGAGGGCAGAGCCAGCCTGGGACAGGAGCACAGCTCACCCCGCTGCTGCTGCTCCCCGTGTCCCAGGGACAGCCAGGGACACCCCATCAGGCAGCAGGGAGTGCTCTGAGGGCACAGGGAGCAGAGAGCCAGCCAGCAGGGAGCTGTGCTCCAGGGGATGAAGGGCTCACCTGGCCATGGATGAACATCCCAAGCATCACAAAGCAGCAGCCAGAGTTTGGGATCACGTTTCAGCAATGGCACTGGCCACAGAGCTTCACCAGCCCCCTCCAAGCACAGCAACAGAGCAATGCCTGCCTACTCTGAGGGAATTTAGGAGAGCTTACCCAGCCTAAACAGTCCCAGTTCTACAGAGGAGCAGTTCCTGCGTGTGCTGCTCCCTGAGCACCTCCAGGCAGTGCCCAGGCTCCAGGGCCAGTCTGACCCTCCAGGGCTCCTCCAGACACACTCCCAGAGCAATGGCAGCAGGGCAGAGCCTCTGCTTTTATATCCCACTGCTCCCTGCATTAACTGATCCCAGGTGAGTTCATCAGGAAGCTGGGCAGTAATCTGGGCTAGTCCCCAGCACACCTGGGCTTTCCAGGGGCTGCTGGTGGCACCTCAGGGCCAGCTCTCCATCTCCTCATTGTCAATGCTTCTCTCAGCACCTTCTGCTGACTCCAGGAAATTAAAGATGACACAGAGTGATTTTGTGATCCAAGTGCTTCCAAAAGCAGAATGGATATTGTGATTTAACATGAATGTACAGACACGTCAGTGGCCAGAGCGGAAGCCGGACTGATTTTCAAGACAAATAGCTGAGCTATTCCCTGGAAGTGAGTTACACCCCAAGGGGATCTCTGCATGGAGTTCTGGGCAGTGTGTGTCACTCAGAGACACCCCCAGGGCCTGCACAAAGAGCCAGGGCAGGGCTGAGCCCCAGCTCCCTTCCCCAGGAGGAACACAAACAGACAGCACTGAGCACCTCATCCTACAGGTATAAATAAATAATCCATAGATCCACAGGGCTGCTGGATCTTTATTAGCACAAGCACCTTCCTGCCGAGTGGGCAGCCACGTCCCTGAATGCTAAAAAAGGACAGGAATGGGCTCAGGCCGCCTCTGCAGCCAACACTCCCACCCACGCACAGCTCCCGTTCCAAGGCTCCTGCCTGGCCTCACACCTGATTCCCACATCAGGGGTGGGACAGGGACTGTGACCCCCCCGTGCTGCAGTCCCAGCCCTGGCTCAGCCACCTCTGCTGCCCTCAGGCTGTGGCCAGGCAGTGCTGGGAGCCCTGAGCCATCTCCCACCTCTGCCCGGGCTGCATCGGGGGTCTCCCCCAGCACCGTCCCCACTGTCCCCAGGCCCCTCTGTTTGGGATCTGCCCTCACCTCGTGCACACCCTCATCCTTGCCTCGGGGCCTTTGCTGACCCCAGACCCCCCTGTGTCCATCTGCTCTCCTCCCAGGTGGATTTCGAGGATGTGATAGCTGAGCCCGTGGGAACCTACAGCTTCGACGGGGTCTGGAAAACCAGCTACACCACCTTCACCGTCAGCAAGTACTGGTGCTACCGGCTGCTCTCCGCCGTGCTGGGCGTGCCCCTGGCCGTCGTCTGGGGCTTCCTCTTCGCCCTCATCTCCTTCTGCCACATCTGGGCAGTGGTGCCCTGCATCAAGAGCTACCTGATCGAGATCCAGTGTGTCAGCCGGATCTACTCCCTCTGCATCCACACCTTCTGTGACCCACTCTTTGAGGCGCTCTCCAAAATCTGCAGCAACATCCGAGTTGCTGTCCGGAAGGAGATTTAGGCCCTGGCAGCTGCCCCAACAGCTCTCACACAACCCCGTGTGTGCAGGCTGCCTGCCCTCGGGACACCTCTGCCCTGGGGCACACGGGCACCTGCCCCGCGAGGGAGCTGCACACGGACATTATGATACACGGACTGTGCATCGTGGCAGGAACCCACAGCAGAGCTGGCTCCCAGGGATGCTCTCTGCACATGGAGGCAGGCCAGGCTGTTCCTTACTCCATCCCATAGGACAAGAGAAGCCCATGGTGGCTCAGAGAGCAGCCCAGAGAGACCCCTGTGCCCTCCAGGACCCCCGGGAGTTCCTGCAGAGGGACAGCAGCACCTCCTGGGCACAGCCTGCAGGTGCCGGGCCAGCAGTGACGCTGCGGAGCTGCTGCTGGCCACCGACCAAACCCTGCCTGCTCCTCCATCCCTTCGGGCTGGGCTGGCACTGACAGAAACTCCCTCATGGGAGTTATTATTTGTGGCAAACAATTGCTGTGCTGGGAGCTTCTGCCTTAAACCGCTGCAGGAAACTTGTAGGGATACAATGGCCAAACCAAACTTTTCTTTTTCACGCGTACTTGCATTTCAGCCGAGCTGTGAGAGCCAGGCCAGGCCATGCATGACGTGTTGTGTCTGCTCTGAGAGCGGGAGCAGCTCCTGGGCCTCCGCCAGCTGCAGACCCGCCCCTGGCACTTCGATGCTCAATTTTGTGCTAATTGTGGAGCATCGTTAATGCCGCGGGCAGGATCCAGGGCAGGGCAGGTGGGAGCCAGCCCTGAGCCCTGGGGCTGCGGCAGGGCAGGGGGACACAGAGATTCTGGGAACCTCACCCGAGACAAGCTGGGCTCTCAGGCGTTTCCCAGGGGCAATCTCCACCCCACACGGGTTCAGTGGATGCAGAGCCAGCTCCAGCTGCAGCAGTGTGTGTATCCCACCCGGCCAGGGCTATCCCTCCTCTGTGGCCTGCGATGGAGCCAGAGAGGCTGCAGGACCGCCCTGAGCCCTCAGGCTCTGCCCAGCAGGAGGGGACTCACATCCAGCCAGGCCCTTCCCTCAGCACCCCAGGGTCACCTTGATGGATGGGAGAGCAGAGGAAGGAGCCTCTGCCAGGACCCTGCTGCTCCAGCTCTAGGGAGAGAGGAGCAAGGGGCAAGAGGAGCAGTTCAGAGCTGTTTCCGCCCCTGTGCTGTCAATTAATTTGTCAGTCCGTCTTCCACGGAGCTGCACTTTCACTTTGAGGCCCTTGAATGCTCTTTTGGCCCCAGCCTCAAGTGCTTTGCTGAACCAGAGCCCAGGAGGTCCCGTTGTTCAGAGGCTGTTCTCGATGGTCTCCATGTGCACCTTCCCCTTGGCTTCCAACAAAGCCTCGGAGCCCAGGACTCCTCTAGTGCCATGCCAAGGATGAGAAAGAGCCAAGTTTTCTACGGGTGCCCTCCCAAGGGCTTGGGGTTGTATACTGCTGTTATTCCATAGGAACGTGGTTCCCAACTCCAGCAACATCAGGGCCCAAGAAGGATGGAGTGATTAAAAATAAGAAAGATATTTAGGTAATTATAGGGGGGTGGGGAGTCTCAAAAAACACATCATTTTTTGTGGGAATAAAAATAATTAGAATCAATTGTATAATGGGCTTATACTGCTTCTAACATTTTTGTTGTTGTTGTTCCAGTAATTCACTGCCCGAACCCAAAAACCCCTGCAATGCTGATGTCCCCACATTGCTCCCTGGGCTCCCAACACCTGGGGCACATGCTGCTCACCGGGCAGCACTTCTGCTTCACTTCTGACCTCCTGAAAAACTTTTTGGCAGGAATTCACCTGGGACACTCCCGCAGCTGCTCTCCCTGTCCCCACCCTGCCACAGCCCCACTCAGCTGCCATATCCCCAGGCGTGGGGCACGGCCCTGCCTGACCCCCAGACACCACCAGAAATTGCGGCCAGGGCTGGAGGGCAATCCCCTGTGTGTCCCAAAGCTCCCTCTCTCCATGCATCCATCAGGTAACATCCTCTGCCCTGTTCTCATTCCTCCCTGGCAGAGGGAGGATGCACCAGGCCCTCAGACTCTCCAGAAAAGGAGACCCCTCCTTCCTTGCTTGGTGCACGAGTTTGTGACTCCCAAGGAGAAGGAAGGTGAACGTGGGAGGAAAATGCTCTGTGGTGTCCTGAGGATTTCAACCAGTCAGCAAATGTGAGAGCAAATTGAGAGCTCACTTGGAGCTCCCACAAAAAAATCAAAGGAATATCAGCAGAGGAAAGGTGCAAATGGACCTGCTGGTGACAGTGAAGAAACAGAGGACACATTTAAATGCATTTTTCATGTTCATTCCCATTGTGAAAGGCCTTTGAGAGCCCCTGCTGTGCCCCCTCCAATGCCTGTGGCACAGCCAGCTCTAGTGGCACAGCTGGCTGCCGTGTTACAGCCTTGCTTCCCATCAGTCCCCTGCATTCCCTCAGCCCAGCACTCCCCCCAGGCCTCCCTCCCACCTTCCACCAGACACAGTCAGAAAACTTTATTTACAGTGTTTGTTAACAGTAAAAATCCATGTCGTGAGCATGCCCCGTGCGCCGGAGAGCAAGCGAGTGGCACCGCAGCCATGGGAGAGCTCGCGGGGTCTGCGCTGGCCCCAGGGCCACGCCTGGCCTTGGGGACAGGATGGGAGTGTCCCTGTCAGAGCCCAGCCCGGATCCCACACACCCAGCCTGGTGCAGGGCTGCAGGGCTGTGGGGCTGCAGGGCTGTGGGGCTGCAGGGCTGCGGGGCTGCAGGGCTGCGGGGCTGCAGGGCTGCAGGGCTGGCCTGGGGCAGAGCTGCAGGGCTGCAGGGCTGCAGGGCTGGCATGCTGCAGGGTTGCAGGGCTGCAGGGCTGCAGAGCTGCCTCCGCCCCACAGGCTGCAAGCAAAGCGAGCGCTCCTGTGCTCAGAGCACCGTGCAAGGCACCGGAATCTTACAGGGTCCTGCTGCAGGTGGAGGTGGGACAGTGCCAGCCATGGAGCAAGGGTGACACCCATCTCCCTGTGCTGCAGCAGCCCTTTCCATCCCCTACCCCAGCAGTACCGGATCATTTGTCCCTCCTGGTGGCATCCACGAGCCACCGATGCCAGGGTTTGGGGCTCAGGAGCCGTTCCTGCTGTCTAATCCCAGGCAGCACTGAAACCTGGGCGCAGATTTCCTCCCCCACTCCCGTCTCAGTTAAATAACGCCCTCTGTACATGCTTACAGCCATATATACACCGATTATAGAGCCCCTCCTTGTCCGGGCTCTCCACAGGGAAGCGCCGCAGAGGCACAAGGTCCCGCTGGTCTCACGTCGTGGGCGGCTGCACGAAGCTCCTCTGGCTGGGGCTCCTGCAGCTGAGGACGAAGGAGGAGGAGTTGCTCTTCTTGCTCAACTCGCACGCCGGCCGCGACTTCAAGTAGCGGGTGGAGCAGCAGAGCAGGCGGCGCATCAGGTCGTGGAAGAGGTGCCCGGTGTAGAGCATGTAGATCCAGGGGTTGCAGCAGCTGTTGAGGCTGGCCAGGAGCATGGCGATGATGAAGGGGGAGGCTGCGGGGCAGAGGCACGGCGCTGTCAGGGCACGGCACTCGCCGCACCCCGACACCCCCTCCCCGCCAGGGATGAGCCGCCCGCCCGCAGGAACACCCCGGGAAACGAGCGCTGCTGCAGGGACGGGAGCGAGCCTCAGTTCCAGCATCGCGGGGTTCGGTTTTCCCCCGCCAGAGCTGCATTTCCCCGCTCCCTCCGGCGGCTGCCACGGCACGGTCGCCCTTGAGAGTGCCCAAAGCGCAGAAAGGGACCGCGGCCCTCGGAGCTGCCGTGGCAAAGAGCAGGTCTGGGGGCAAGCAGAGCCGGGGGCTCATTCTTCCACAGCAGCGGCCCAGGGACAGCCAGCTCTGGGCTCCCCAGGCTGCAGGGTGTCCCCTGCTCCTGGGCTGTCCCCACCGCACCCGGCCCCACCCGAGCCCCAGCCCGGTGCTCTCCCAGCACCCTTCTCCACTCATCTTTCTTTCCCCCGAGTGAATTTTCCCCACACCGTGCTCTGCCAGGAAAGAGGACAGCCATTCCCACGTCACGGATGAAGTCCGGGGGCCTGGCATCTCCCGGGGATGGGGGGATGGTGGCAGTGCCGTGCCAGGACATCGAGTCTCTGGCTGCTGCTCTGTGTCCCCAGAGCACAAAGTACCGACTGTCCCACCTGGGAGGCTGCATTGGCACCTTCTGGTGACAAGGGGATGGTGGGACTGGCATTTGCCATGGCACCAGGACAAAGGGGGACGTCCCCTCCATGAGTTGCTGCAGGTGGAGACGGAGCCTTTATCCTGCTCCCTGTGTTCCTGATCTCCTCAGCCCTCTGCTCCCAGGGGACGGGCCAGCAGCGAGGATGAACACGGGTGGTTTGGCTGCTCCTGGCCCCTTCGTGCCTCTGCAAAAATCCACTGGCAGTTTTTAGACCAGTGAAGAAATGTGACTATAAATGCAAGCTTCCAAATTCACCTCTAGCCAATGGATGCGTAATTCCTGCTCTTGTGATGTCTGCTCCAACTACTTTTAATTTCAAGCATATGCTAAAAAATAATTCCATGTGGAGCGGTTACAAATCCCAGGCACAAGACCTGAAATACATCACAGTGTTTCTACCCTGCTTGAAAACACCCAGCCAGGGCTGACTCAGCTCTTCCCTCTCTGCAGAAGGCAAATTGAATTTCAGGGAGCTTACTGCAGGGCAGGTCCAGAGGGGGCACGGCTCCCTTCCCTGTCTGGAACACCAGAGACCCCCGAGGGGAACTGCAACCTGAGGGACAGCCAGCTCTGTCCCTCCAGGGTGGCCCCTGTCCCCAGGCACTCCTCGGAGTGCAGAGGTTCAGGCTGTGCCTGAGCAGGGCTGGGGGGCTCTGCTGCACACACCCAGTACAGGAGTGGGATGGGACGAGGGGTTCCCCATTCCCACGCACTGCCCCGAGGTGAAGGGACCAATAGAGCAGTCCTGGTGCCTCCCAGCCCTGCTGTTGTCCTCACGGGTGCCGTGAGCCAGCTCTGACTCCGAGCTCAGAGTGCCGCAGGTGTTCCCAGGGAAATGTGTGCAGCAGGAGCCTCCTCCGGTCCCGCAGTCTCTGGAGGGTCCCCAGAGCTCGACCAGCACCTGCATCATAACGTGTAGCTCCAGCTCACCTTACAGAGGCTTTGGTGTGTGTGCCCACCTAAGGGGCGACCTCTGCTGCCTGGCCAGTCCCCCCCAGTGCAGCTCACTGGGGCTCAGGCGTGCCCCTGTTGCTGCTGGCACCCAGGGCCCCCTGCCCTCCTCCTCCTCTGCCCTCTCCGTGGCTGTGCCCACAGCTGTGAGGTGAGGAACAGCCACACTCCCTTCCCAACACGGGGTACACCTCTCCTGCACCCCACCGTGCTGCCCTACCACAGGAGCCGAGCCTCGGCGGAGGAAGGGACGCGGGATCAGGGCAAGGCTGTGGGAATGCTGCCGGCAAGGACCGTGTCCTCTGCAGAGAGGTGATTGTGCCACCACCCCAGCGCCTCTGGGCAGCCAGCAAGGAGGGGGAGAGCCTGGAAGGAAGGGCTGGAGTCTCCCAACGCTTGTATCCAGCCCAGGCTTTTCCTCCCCAGCCTCCAGCAAGAGCCCTGGCAGAGCTCCCAGCCCGTGCCGCAGCCATGGGCAGCCCGGAGAGAGGAACGGGATGGAGGAGTGGGGAGAGTGGGATAGCTCGGTGGGGCTTAAAGCAAAGAGGGAAAGGAAAGGGAAAATGAAAAAGGGAAAAGGGGAAAGGGGAAAGGGGAAAGGGAAAGGGGAAGGGAAAGGGAAAAGTGCTGNAGGAACGGGATGGAGGAGTGGGGAGAGTGGGACAGCTCGGTGGGGCTTAAAGCAAAGAGGGAAAGGAAAGGGAAAATGAAAAAGGGAAAGGGAAAGGGAAAGGGAAAGGGAAAGGGAAAGGGAAAGGGAAAGGGAAAGGGAAAAGTGCTGCAAGGCCTACTGCACTGGGTGAGCAAGGGAAAGGTTCTCCATGCTGCCAGAAAGATCGGGATGGACAAATCCTGCCCATCAAGGATCAGCAAGGCAGCAGAGATTTGGGTGCTGCCAAGGGTTGTGTGCTGGGAAGCGAGGGGCAGCCCTCCAGATTGCAGGACTAAAACACAGCACGAGGCAGGGTCGCTGCTTCACCCCAGAGCCCATCCAGGAACCAGAAGTTTTGATGAGCCTGAATCAGGTGGAAAACCCCTGGAGCACCCAAGGAGGTGCAAAAGCCACATTCCACTTCTCCTGAAATAAATGGAGCAGAGAGAAGCAGGAGAGGCAAAGCACGCCAGCCTGGCTGCGGCTCTCTGGGCAGCCCAGAGCAGAGGCACCCTCCGGGTTTCACAGGGCGCTGTGCAGCCGGGGTAGGCTCGGGAAGGGCAGAGTGCTGGGCTGGCAGCCGTGCCCTGGAGCTGCCCCGTGCCCAGCCCGCGCCCCCCGAGCCGCGGCAGGGCAGGGAGGGAGGGAGCGGCTCCTCCTCGGTCCTTGGCACCCGCAGGCTCGGCGCTTCTGCGGAGCCTGGGTCGGTCTATCCAAGGCGCTGCCATCCCTGGGTGCACTTTTCTGCCCTTCCTCCCACCTCACACAGTCGTGAGGAGTTTTTGCTGAAGGTCTCCCAGGTGGTTGTCCCGTGCTGTGCTGTGGGGGACAGCACAGACCTGCACAGCTCCAGCCATGTCAGACCAGGGAGGGTGACACTTCTGGGTCTGTCTGCAGCCTCAGTGGTGACAGGAGCAGCCAGGCCAAATATAAAAAATGGCAAATCCATGACACCACATTTTTGCTCATAAATCAGGGGTTTTCTACAGGTACTGTGCTCCAGTGAGGATAAAATAACAGCAGCATAGTCATGGGGTGGATGGAACGGGAGGAGAGGAAGAAAAGGCCAAGAGTAGAAAGCAAAAAGTTAGTGAGGAAAAAACGATCCAACAAAGGAAAGGAAGTCAGGCTGTGCAGCTTTCTCCTGAGCACCCACACAGCCCAGCATGTCCCAGCACCCAGGGAGGGACGTGAATCTCCAGAAACCCCAGAGGAGCACCCAGGGACAGCCACCATGCAGGGACAGTCGCCACCCAGGGACAGCCACCGCCAGCTGCACTGCCCGACCCCTGAGCCGCAGCAGCCCGGAATTTGCCAGAGCCACGGTAGCCCTTGACCCGGGGAAGCTGCGGCTCAGCCCCTGCAGCCTGTCAGGGCTTTCTCCGTGTTCAGGACTCTCTCCCCTCTCCCTGCCGCCCGCCCAGCCCAGCCCGGAGCAGTTTGTGCCGTGGGTGTCCCCGGGGCGCCGAGCGGAGCCGTGCGGAGCTGTACCTTCCTGCGGGGCGTTGCTGTCCCACACAGACCACATCTGCACGAAGAAGAAGGGAGTCCAGCACACTATGAAGGCCAGCACGATGATAAAGGTCATTTTGACTGTCCGGATCTTGGCTTTTGAGATGAGCCTGGTGCTGCTGACCCTGGCAAACACCATCCCGCCGCGGGAGCCTGAGCCCAGACCCACGCTGGGGCCGTGAGCCGTCTTCAGCTTCACGTTCTGCCAGATTTTGAAGCTGATTAAGCCATAGCAGATGCTCAGCATCAACACAGGGATGATATAGACCATGAGGGTGATCCAGGTAACATAGGCTTTCGGTCCCCAGGGCTGGATGAAATCTGCCCAGCAGTCATAAACCCCATTCCCCACATCCCTCAGAGAAAATATGTGGATCTGAGGGATGCTGACCAGCAAGCACAGCAGCCAGGTGAGCAGGACAGAGACCCTGTCTGCTCTCCTGTGCAGGGACCTCAGTGGCTGACAGATGGCCAAGCACCGGTCCAGGGACATCAGCAGGAGCATGTAGGTGGAAGCGAACATTCCCACCACCTGCAAGTACTTGATCAAGCGGCAGAGGAAGTCTGGCCCGTAGAACCTGAAGGTGATGTCCCAAATGAGCTGGGGCAGCACCTGGAAGATGGCCACGACCAGATCAGCGATGCTGAGGTGCTTCATGAAGAAGTACATGCGGGAGTGCTTGTGGCGGGTGGTGTGGATGGCCAGGAGCACGCACAGGTTGCCGGTCAGGGCGAGGAACAGGATGAGGCACAGGACAGTCACCTCCACCTTGGCCATGTCCTCGTTCCTCTTCAGGGGGTCGGCGGTGCTGTTCCTGCCGGCGCTCAGGTTCTCCAGCCGGAGGCTGCCGTTCCCCAGGGAGCTGTTGATGGTCCAGGTGCTGCTCCCCGCCAGGTACAGCTTCTCCATGGTCAGCGCCGGCCCGCATCGAGCCTGGGGCAGGGTGAGGGCAGAGAGTGGCCGGAGAGTGGGCAGAGGCTCTACCGAGGC
>VZTB01014676.1:414691-448794 GCA_013397245.1 Thryothorus ludovicianus | reverse complement strand
GTGATGGGCGGGGGCCGCCAGCGCACCCGGTAGCCCCAAGCCCCCGGCATCGCGTCCTGGGCAGCCAGCGGAGGGTGGGAGCTCGCCCCGGGCTCACCCCCAGCACAGCCCTGCCCTGCCGGAGCTGCCGTCGCAGGACCAGGTTAGGGAGACCCCCGTAGGTGCCAGCCCTGCCTTGCCCGAGGAGCAGGCTCAGGCGTCGGCGCTGAGTTAACACATCCACCAAGAGCTTCCCTTTTCTTCCAGGAGGAAGATTTCAGAGTACTGTTTCTATAAAAGAAGGAGCTATAAGTGATGCCATTTGCCACTAGCCCATCAGCACAGTTCAGTGGCTGTTCCTACTTTCAGGCTCCCTACAAGAGATCCAGAACCTGAAAGTGCAGGTGGGATGTTCAGAAGATCATGGAACCCTCCCAGTTCACCCCTCAGTCCAGAAGCCCTGAAGGCTCCCAGCATCATCACCCTCTGCTCCCCACTTCAAGTCTCAAATCTCAAATCCTCCTCAGCCCAGCCTTAGGCCCTGAGCAAACAGCCCTGCAGCTATTTTAAAAGATATTTTTGGGAAGCTTTAGCTCCATACAAGATGTAGAAATGTTAAATACTTTGGCACATTCTTCCCTCCAGGGCTCACGTTCTTCCTCCTTCAGGCAATAAAACTGCTGTGGGAATCGCTGTGGAGCACAGCTCACCATGTGCAAAGCTGGTTTTGTTCTGCTGGTTTGGGGAGAGCTCTGAGGGAGGAGGCAGCTGGGGTGAAACCCTGGCTCCAGGGGAGGCAAAGAAAGGTTTGCCCATGGCTTCTGCTCAGTTCCTTGAGCGTCTTGCAGGCACTGAGGGCTGTCCTTGGTGCCTGAGGTGAGGCAGAGCAGCCACTGCTCCTCTCTGGCCTTGGATGAGGGGTGACTCCCAGAGCCCAGCTCCCTTCCAGAACAGACCTGAAGGGCTGGGAGAGATCCCAGTGCCCTCGTGCAGCCCCTGCACGCTGCAGCTGAGCACCTGCAGCAGTGGTGTGCAGCTCTGAAATGCATTTGGTGGCAGCAACGAGGCAGGTGCTCGGCTGGGGCAGAGCTGTCCCAGGACTGACCCTGTTTGTCCCCGAGCCAATGCCACACTGCTCCCAGGGCCACAGGCTCTGTCACCCCTGCCTTGACTGGGAGTGCAGGGATGAACACACCTGGGGCCTGGGATGTGGGGATTGGGTGGGCTCAGGGCAACATCCAGATCCCAGGGCCCTTCCCTGGGTGATCCTCACGGCCCCTCGGGCCTTACTCAGGCAAAGCTTCAGCTGAAACCCAAAACACACGTGATTTTGAAGCAGAGAATCCTGTGAGAACCAAAGGGTTTTCTGAGTCATCCCCTACTTCTTCCGGCTTTAAACGTTCAGGGATGCCATAGAGCTGGAAACATTCTTATTTTAAAAATACATGCTTTGGGATAATCAAAAGCACAAACATAAAGCTAAATTTAATTGCATTTTGGTTTTCTGCTGGATCTGAAATAGCTGGTTTTCCAATAGCTGACTGGAATCACAACTTTATGGTCCCCAGGACAGAAGAGGTCTGGCACAACGTCAAGCCCAGGCCACAGCTGTGCAGATGGAGCCCGTGCATGGCTGCAGCCCACAGCAGGCACTGCAGGCTGCAGAGCCAGGGCACCTGGCTGCTCCTGCACAGCAATTCCTCTTCATCCTAGAATCTTTTCCTAGTCCTCACCTCCTGCACTCAGCCTGCAGGAAGCCTGACTTTAGTAAATCTACTAAAACCACAAAGGTGAGCAGTGCCATGGACACACGTTCATGGGAAAGGCAGATCTGTGCTTCAGTACAGAGCTGATGAATTCTGTGGGTGCTAAATCAGGCTTGGGAACACCCTAAGGGCACAGTCAATTACAACTTTTCCACAGCTTTCTTAAATGTGCACGTGAGTAAATTCTCAAGTCTGATACCAAATTCCTCCATGGCTCACCAGCTGGTGTTCTGATTTCCAGAAAAGCCCAGAATCAATACTGTAAAATGTTCTGTACCAAAGAAACAAGGCTTTGGAGACAAGACATGGAAATACCAGCAATGCACAGAATTATTTGGTTCCAAACCCACACAAAATTCCTGGCGTTACTGAGTTCACTGATCAGGGGAACATCAGCCAGTGCAGACTGTGTGTTCAGATGCAGGTGATGGTTACATCCCTGGGTATTGCTGTGTCATCCATCACATCCCCCACCTGCACCTCCTCTGGCCATGGCAATTCTTTTTGAAAATAAAACAAAACAAAACAAAACAAACAAAAAAAAAAGAAAAAGGAAAAAAAAAAAAAACCAAAACCTAAATCTAGTCCTCAGATTGATTACAATTAAAAAAAAACCTGCAGGCCATGGTCAGTCCCAGAATTTCTGGCCCAGCATGCAATCTGGCTGTCAGATTTGTGCCATGGCTGGGGAAGGTTTTGGAAACTGAGTCATGAGAACATTATTGGGAGGGGAAAAGGAGCCAGAGAAGCTGACTTTTGTACACAGACGAAGAAGGGAAGATCAGCTCAGATGCTGCAATCTTGATTTCTATAAAGCATTCACTGCAGAAAGGGAATTTACATGAGTTCATGCACATATCAAAATAATTTCTTTTTTTCTCTTCCTCTGGTTTATCTGGGAACACACTAAACATACTTTGTTAGAGAACCTTTCACATCATGTCCCTGAAAGGTTTATGGGATTCAAACCATTTCCTTTTTCATTCCCAGCTCACTGAAATCCATTGGCCTCTGCTCCCATGGCCTCCAGCCCACACCAGCACTGGAGCCTGAGCCAGGCTCATCCAGCTTTGGGAGCTAAATCCTGGAAAAAGAGCCTGAACTCCCTGGCATTAAGCCAGCACAGCTTTCCATGCCCACCATCACTGGCACTCCACATGAAGCCCCCAGAGCCTGGCAGACACGTCCCAGATGATGCCACCAGGATGTCACCTCCTGCAGCAGTGCTCTGACCAGATCCAGCAGATTAAACCCATTTAGAGCAGGGCAGGCTGTGGATCCTGCTGGCCTGACAGTCCAGGCTGGTCCTGCCACCCAGACAGTCCCGCTCAGGCTGGGGCACAGCCCCACAGGGAAGGTGTCTGAGGTTCCTGTAGGGAATTCCCTCATTCCCTCCTGCCCCTCGCACACTGCTCTGCACACCCAGCCCAGCAAAGGGTGCCAGGGGATCCCCCCAGGCCCCTCCTCGAGGAGCCAGGTCTGTACAGGGCTTCCAAGGAGCTGTTTGTGCTAAAATGTTCCTTTTGCTTCATCCCATTATGACCTCAGAGCCCATAAAACCAATGGAGCCTGCCCAGACCCTGGGAGCACCAAGTTGGGGTAATAAAGTTGAAATATGAATCCATGTGGCTTTTAACACAGAGGCTTCAGGTTCAAGCTGTTGGGAGATGATACAATAATTTTACTGCTTTTGGGGGGGATTGTTACATTTGTGTGTAACTGCAAGCTGCTCACTGCAGTGCCCTGAACTCTCTCTCACCATCCAGAGGGAACGAAAGGCAAAGCAGAGCCCTGGGGCTGCACCCACAGCACTGGGGCTCACAACTGCACCAGGGACACGTGTGGCACACCCAAGTGACATCCTGAGCATCACCTCCCCGGGTCTGGGGTACTCACTAAACCTTCCCACAGCCCGAGCTATGGATCACCCAGTCAATGCCAGGCAGCCCCTGCTTCTGTCAGTAAAGTGAGGCACTTTTCTATTTGAACAAAATATAAATAGCAAGATCCATCTGACATTTTGTTAGGTAAAGCTAGAAGAGATAGTACAAAACCAGAATATAGTCTGGTTTAATATATATTCACATGCAAATTCTAGTTATTTGCATAGGTATATAAAGGAAAGTGAATCAAGTTTGGTGCTCATCACTACAAAATCTTAGCCAAGTGATCTGAAGGAGGCTGCAGTGCTCAGGATAATTCACTATATAAGTGTGAGTACCTAAGCAGAGGTGTCTGGCAATGCCCACAGAGGGGAGGTGTTTCCAGAGCCCCCATTTCTCTCCCACCAAGTTCCTGCAGTGAAACTCCCAGCCCAGGCTCCAGGAATGCCTCTATGGGGCCAAATAATTAACCAGAGCAGGGAGGTCTCACTACAGAAATGAAGCCCAGCTACATTTATACAAACTTTTCTGCCTCACTAATTACTTCCCATTTGCAGTAATGTGTTTACCTTCTCCTTCCTGAAGCTGGTAATTTATCCTCTTCTTTATTTAATTCCAGGTGGTTGTTTAGGAAGCCAACTCACCAATTTGTCCAAATCGTTTTGAATTCAGGCTCTCTGGCTCCTCTGATGCCAGGTGGGACAGAACCATGATTATTCTTTCTTCTGGGCAGCAGATCCTGGTGTTGGGCTTGCCCAGCAGGTAACTGTGATTCATCTTCCATTCCTCTGTTTGTGTGAGAGGTTCCAATTCCAGAATATCTGTTCTCCTAACAAAACAGACCCTCCCCTGCAGCCAAAGGATTTTTTTTATTTTTAACTCTCTGATATCTGCAAAGCCAAACAAGACCAGGTGAGCCCCCCTCCCAAAGTCCTTTCAAGCCCCAGCTGCCCATGCCAGAGGGTTCCTGCAGGAGCCAGCAGCGAGGGCCATGTCCAGCAGGGTGACTCTGCTCCTGCTTCTCCCCCATTCCCAGGATCCCTGCCTTTCTCACGGCTCTGCTGCCGGGCTGGGGGAACAGGACATTTTTACTTTCTGATTATTTTGTTTCCACTTTTGCCCTTCTGCCCCGGCCTGAGGGACTGCTCCGTGACTGAACTCATTTCCTCCTGAATGGACTCCCTGCCCCAAGCAGCCCTTCCCAAAGCTTTCCAGCATCAGCCCAGCCCCACCCTGGCTGCCAGCATCAGTCCCCCTGGGAGCTTCTCCCAAACCTACAGGGAGCTGCAGTCATGGGGAATCTGCCTGGGATCCACGCTGGGAATTGCTGCAGAGGCTGGACCCTCAGCAGGGTGGGACAGAGGGTCCCTGGGACCCAGAGCCCAGCAGCAGAGGTGACAAACCTCGGCCACAAGGCCGGTGAGAGGGCGTCAGGAGGATGCAGTAACTGATTGCTCACCCAGGAACACACCGGGGGGTTCTGCCCCTCGATGGGGCCGTGCTCAGCCCAGCAGGGCCCTGAGCATCACCACCGTCAGCACTGCCCCAGCTGTGACCTGTGCCCCAGCCTGGCTGCTCACAGTCTCCACTGTCCCCACTGTCCCCTGGCTCAGTGACGGAGCAGAGCTGCCCAGGGGAGCAGGGGACAGGACAGCATGGGGAGGACACTCTGTTTCCTTCCCTGTTGTTCTTTCCCTTAAGCTGTGCAGTTCCTGTGACTCCGGGGTGGGTGAGATGTGCAGCCAGCACCATTTTTGGCACCCAGGGGAGCAGCAGCCACTCCTGGCAAAGGCTGGACCTGGCAGCACCCTGGCCTTGCCTGGGGCTGGCAGGAGAGACTGGATCCTGCCCAGGAACTCACCCCATCAGGGTGGGAATGAGGCATCAGACCTTCAAATCCACATTTTTGCCTAAGCCTCCAGTGTGTCTGCAGCCTCCCCCTGCACCTTGGCCGTGTCCCACAGCCACACACCCCACTCAGGCTTGTCAACTCCACAGAAGCCACTGCCCTCCCCCAGCACCAACCCACAGCCCCAAAAAAAATAGGGAAAAAGCTCCATCTCAGGCAAAGGTCACCAGTTTGGACTTTAAATGGTGATGACAACAACAAGTGATAGAAAAAAAAATTAATCTTCATGGGTTGTCAGCAAACCAGTCTGGTTCATGCTCGTATTTAACGTGTCAGCTGCTCTCTCCCCTCTCCTGCCCCGTGGAATTGCCACAGTTCCTGTGGCAGGGTGTCTCTCCAGCTCACTGGAAATGCCAGCACCTGCAGCCACAGCAGCCACGTGTCCCCACACCTGTGCAAGCCCTGCAGAAAGCCCTTTGTGGTACTAATTTACAGTATTGTTACCATTCACTGCCCAACTGCAACCAGCTCCAATGCCTGATGTGAGCTGCTGTGACAGAAAAGCAGGCATCAATAATTATTGTCTTTCTAAAGGTTTGGTTTAGTAAAAAAAGAATCAAATCAACACAACCAGATTTCTGCTTTGCCTCTGCATCTCTCCACCTCATGCACTTACAACAGTTTATATCTGCCACGATTTAGCCTGTTCCAAACACAAATATTCCTGGGAACCATGGCTTGAGGAGGATTATTTATGAATTTCAGCTATAGTCTGAAGTCAAGACACAACAACCTTCAATCTTACCCCAATTTTGTGCCTTCTTTGCCAAGCTCCCACTGACAGCTCTGACCAAAACTTCAGGGCTCAGCAAAAGCACCTGAAGTATTTTTCATATTTTGCTTACAAGCTTTATTTTTCAAAGCCTTCCCTGGTGTTCAGGTTTCTTGCATTTCCTTCATTTTCTTGCACTGCTTTATTGCATCACAAACATCACCACCTTAAGGAAGATCAGACTTTTCAATGTAACTATTTGTCTCAAAGCTAGAATACCTCATGTCCAACAACCTTCCAACTTCTTTACAGTTTCAGGACTTCAAACTGAAGTAATGACACATAATATACTGTTTACACAGATGTATATAAAAAACCCCACTGGTGTAGGACAGAACCCCCCACACCCCTCAGTCCCAGGGAACTGGGGCACCAGTACCTGCCCACCCCCAAACCAAACCCTGTCCCTGCAGGAGGGCAGGAGAGGCTGGCACAGGACGCAGGCAGCAACAGTGGCAGCACACAGACCCAGGTGCTGCTCCAGCAAAGGGACTCGGGCACAGGAGCCAGGTCAGGCTCCCTCAGGGCACTCTGTGCCCAACCTCAACCATCAGGGCTGTGGGCAAACCCAGCAGGCTGGTCATTAAGGCAGCTGCAATGGCAGTGGTGTGAAGACAGAGCATTTTACTCGGTACCCAGACACTGTGAGAACAGCAGGGGCAGTGGTGGTGGTGTTTGGTGGTGTTTGGGGTTCCTGCAGCATTAGCTCCTCTTCCGCTTGCCCCGGGGCATCACTGCAGCACTCCCAGGGACTCGCTGCCCCCGCAGCTTCCTCTTGCTCCCCGTCACAGCCACGGAGCTGCTGCTGGAGGAAAAAGAAAAGGAGAGTGGTGGGGTTTGCCCTAAGCTCTGCACAGGCTGTGAGCTGTGTGAGGAAGTGCTGAGAGCAGTGCTACAGGTGATGGGCAATCACAGCATGGGCTGGGTTGGGAGGGACCCTAAAGCTCATCTCATGCCACCCCTGCCATGGCACGGACACCTTCCACTATCCCAGGTTGCTCCAAGCCCTGTCCAACATGGCCTTGAACACTTCCAAGGATGGGGAGAGAAATATTTCTCTGTCTTCTCGTTTGAATCATCCCACAGCCCCTGAGCCTGCAGGAACAGGGTCAGCACAATGCCTCTCCTTCTGACCCCAAGGAACAGCAGCAGCCCCCAGATTCCTTGTCCATAACTGAGGACAAGCCCTGGCACTGACAAAACCAAAAGGTTGCTCTACCAGAAGAGCAGTTTGGGGCACAGGCACCTGGGAGCAGGATGAGAGGTTGGTCAGCATTACCCCCAAAGGAGGGCTTGGGGCCTGCAGCCTCACCAGGCACTCTCCTCATTTATGGACAAAGTATTTTCCACAGAAAACTCAACAGTCCATTTAATAATAACCGTTTTATTTTTAGTCACAGTCAATTTTAAAGAAAAAATTCTTAAACTAGCTGTATGTAAATGAAGCAGCTGATTTCCATCATTCAGCCTTGGAGCTTAAAATTCCACATAGTGTTGACATGATAGATACCACTAATCTGTCAACAATTTTTGCTAATTAAACATTCCTTTTAAGTTCACTCTGCTTTATACCATCTGCTAGGCTGAATCCATCCTGCATGGACTATTCATTTGTCTTAAACTGGGAAATCACAACTGAAAATAACAATGGAAAACTCAGAGATGCTCAAGTCCACATCTGCTGACTACCACCAGATCCACACTACAGATACTGGCAGGAAGGAGTTGTGTTTCAGAGCTGCACCACGATGGAAATGCATCTCCTGCATCCCTGGCACCCCTCAGCCATGCCCAGGGAGATCCCTGTGGATCCCAGCAGACAGATCCAGCTGGGACTCTGGGGCTGAACACACATTCCCAGAGCACTGAGCCCAGGGCCCTCTCCAGCCTTCCCCAGTCCCTTCACACAGGTTTTCATAAAGGAAACAGAAACACAATTCAGAGAATTGCAGACATTGGGATTTTAACAACCAGGAAGTGCTCTTCTAACTTCAAACAGGAGTAAATCAGAACAGATGCTCAATTCCAGCATGTTCAACTTGTCAGCCTCACCTACAGCTCTGCCAGCAATGGAATTTTCAAACGTAATAGTAGATCAGATTTACTATTCCATAAAAAAGCAGTTCCCTCTTTTTTTTTTTTTTAAATAAAATATAAAGTTATATATCCCTCAGAATAAAGATATTCAGTTGGGCATCTGTAGATTCTTGGAGGACTCAGGTATCATTTTTCAAGGATCCACACTCTCTGACCAAACTGTGCTTCCCACAGCTGGGGGGATTCTACAAAAATCTGACTTTCCTGAGGCATTTGCTTCTCCAGGATTCCACCAACTGCAAACTACAGACCTAAACCCATCCCAAGGGCTTCAGCTCTTGGATGATCTACTCACCTGTCAGAGGACGCTGAATACGTCTCAGACCCTTCCACATCTGTCAGAATGTCTGAATTGGTGCTGAGGAGGAAAATAAAATGGATGGAAATTATTTCAGCAATGCACAGCAATGCAGGGCTCGACTCAGCAACAGCAGCAGAACCCCTGGATGAGACCAGACCCTCCAGGAGCAACAGCAGTGAGAAATCACACCAACCTACAGCCCAGCCCAGAAACTTCCCTGTCTCACTGCATTTCTCATTGTCCCTGGGGTCTCATTACCATTATTTAACACACAAGACAATTCTATGTTTATGTCTGTTAGGTGGTAGCTACACCACCTCTGTATTTCCCAGCACCAGGGAGTTTCTCTGGAGAGGACCTGCAAGGTGTTCTGGGGGGTAGTGTACACTTTTTTATAAAGTCTCTCTTAAATAAATCAATGTGATATAAAATTTCTGTAAGACATCAGGATTTTTTTTCACCCTTTGCCCTTTTGTCTCCCCTGTGCAGCGAGAGCCCTCAGCTGTTACTGTGGCAATAACTACAGAACCAACAGGAATTTGGCTGGACAAACAACACCAGGTTGGAGTAACCTCCAACCCATGCACATTCAGGCATACAGATAAAAAGAAAAAAGATACCAAAAATGGATGGGGAACGTTTTGAAAGTCAACTTTGTTTTTACTCTCTGAGTTAGAAGTCCATCAAAAGCTCATTTTCGGTGCACAAAGCGGATTCCCAGGGAATGAGTTATCATCATATTTCCAAATCCCACTCTCATGTTCCAGTTGCATTTTAAAAAAGAACTGGGGAGGACACAGGGCTATTTGTGTGCTTTTAGTCCCCTAAAATAGAAAGAGAGCAGGTCTGAGGCCTGAACATGATGTACTTCCCTGCCTTGAAAACTGCAGCATTTATCACCCGCCGCGTTTGTCACCGCAAAACAATAAAACTGAAAAAGTCTGGCCAATGTTCAAACCAGCAACACACACTCAGAATCCACATGTGGAATCCATGGTCTACGCTTACCAAACTTTCTGAAAACCAAGTACAAAGTGTCCTGGGGCGAGTCCCACCTTTGGCCTCCACACAGAGCTGTGGATGGGCCTTGACGCCACGGCCGGGGGTCCCCAGAGGACCCAATTAACTCCCACGCCCTAATTGCAGAGACTGAGGAGCTGCAGGGGCTGTACAAACCAGGGCTCTCAATGTCCAGCTGCAGCTGAGAGCCCTTGGTGCCAGGATCCCTTCAGCATCCCCCTGCTCCACGCCAGCCTCCCACTGGAGCAGGGCTCTGCATCCCGGCTCTGCCACACCTGATCCCTGTTACAAAGCCTGAGCAAGGCTGGATTTGGAGCTGAGCTGATGACACACCTTTCTGACATGCCAGGGGCCAAAAGTGACCAAAAATGAAAAAAAATACTCTTAAAAAAGCCACAGTTGAAAAACAATTATCAAAAAACACAGTCAACTAAACAAAAGCAATTTTGACCGCTGACTGAATTCATATTTTAACTTTTTCTTTCCCTGAAGAAAACTCCCTCTTCTTAGCATCAAATTATTAGCCCTTAAACTGAATATTATGAATTAAATAAGACAAACAGTTGCCTCATTCTGAAGCGTTTTTTTCTATAAATTTTAGTCCACAGGGGCCAGAGAGATCACAGAATTTAGAATTTTTGTTTTGTTCATTTCTCTGATGTTTGCTGCCTCTTCAGTGCGTCAGAGGTATTTACCTACCTTGCATCCAGGCACAGCAAAACACCTCCTCAGACTTTATTCAGACTCCAAATTCAAGACAAATTCCCACAATAGGTTTTCTGTCCTTCTCTTAACTAAAGGTCACTAATCTCTCCCACAATTTTACAGATCATTTCCCAATGAGTCAATTTTTACAGCAAAACGATTAAAGTTCTTCACCTGAACTGCTCAAGATGCAGCCAGCATCCTGTGGCAGGGTGATCTTGCACTTTTTCATGCCTCCACATTGGGAAAAATGCAGCTCCAGTGACTGAGGCAACTCCCCAAATCCCTATTCCTACAGAATTGGTTTCCCTGATCCCTTATAGACAGTCAACCAAGAATCAACTCTTCCTTTCTTGACCATCAGTTGGGTTTGACTTCCACCACCCTCTGCTTTTTCATTAAGGATAAACACACCACCCTAAAATAGAGAGAAAAAAGCTGATGTAAGTGTGAATGACGTGTCTTGTTCTAAAGCTGAGAGGAGCAAATGGCTCTTTGATTTGGTTTATTTTAAGGCAGATTAGGTTCCTTCTTGGCCTCGCCTGAGCAGCCAGCATCCTCCAATTCTCCCTTCCATGGATCCACCCCTCCATCCATCCTCCCATGTGCTGTGGCCCAGGCTCTGGGAATGTTTTCCCTCAGTGCTGGCACAAGAAATGAGCTCCAGCCCATCTCATTTTACCTGTGCCATTTGGAGCTGCATGCCCAGTGCCCAGCAGAGGGGCAGCCCTGCAGAGAGGGATAGCCCCTCTCTCCCTCCTGCAGTCCCTCCCTGCTCTCTGTCCCCCTGGAAGGGACGGGAGGAGCTCCCTGCTGGAGCAGCCCAGGCATCGTGTCATGTCCAAGGTCAGCTGTGCAACCCAACATCTTCCCTGGCTCTCCAGAACCTCAGGAGAGGTTCAGACCCCTTCCCCTGGCTTCATCCTCCTGTCTCTGCCAGCCCTGGCTTTGCCCAGGCCCCCGTGGAGGGCTCTTGTCTGCACCAAACCCCACACAGCTTCCACCATCTTGCAGCTTCCCTTGACTCTTTCCAGGCTCCTTGAGTTCTCCACAAGGCCCCTTCTGCAGCCCAAGAACACCTCTGAGCTGTGCCTTGGGAAGGGGAAGGACCTGCTGCACCCACCTGCCCTGCCCCCCCCAGGAGCTGGCAGCAGGGGCACCAAGAGCAGTCCCACCACAGCTCCTGCTCTCAGGGCTCAGAGATGCCCACACCCCACGGCTCCTGACCAGGACTGTGCCCTCCTGGACACAGGCTGTGTGCAGGAGCTTCCACCATGCCCACCTGAGGCCACCAGGTGTGCAGAGCAATGTCCCCAGGGCTCTCGCCACCAAGCCTCACAGCTCCTGCCATTTGCTACAGCTCAAAGTTTTGGGAACAAAAGTATGAATCAACAGCATAGCAGAAAAGTACCATCAGCCTTTCACAATGAACCCATACTGGAGGCCAAAATTCACAGATCAAACACTCCTGTCTAACACTGTGATATACATCATCTCTGAGCCAAAGCAGTGCAAGATTTATTAAGTAAAAAGTCCTGAAAAACTAAAAAAGGCAATTATTGCACTGATCAACACATTTTCATACACTTCTCTAATCTGACAGCGACGGCCAGAGCACAGGACAATGCTGCCTTCAAACTCACAAGGAAGAGCTCACACAGCATTTCCATCCTGCCACTTTGCCAAACCCGTGCCACCCATTTCAGGGGGCTGCTGCCATCCAGTGCACTCCTTTTCTACCTCTTCTTCTGCTGATGAACTAAAGCCCATATTATGTGAAGCACATAAATCTAAGGAAAGTGACCTGTTAAATCCAGATCTTGGATCCTGATCAATGGCTCCCAAACTCACTGCAAAAATGCCCCTTATATTGCAAACGAGGCGCCTTCCCTGGGCATGAACCCCTCCTGGCAGACACTGCAGTCACCCTGGGCATCCCAGCAGCACAGGATTTATACAGCCTGTGGAAACAGCACTTTCCCACCAGCATTTCACAATTTCTGACTGTCTCAGCATCTCAGACAAGGCTAATGTTGGGTTTTGCCTGCTGTTCAAGTCTCACTCTAGTCATCACGAACCAACACTTGTTTAAGAAAAAATAATTTGCTTTAAAAACTGCATATTACCCCCATTATATAAAATACTTATAATGGAATATTTCCTTTACATAGCTCATTAACTGGCTTATCATTGTTCTCCTAATTTCTTTACTAATTTTCCTATTATTTAAGCAGTTGGCTTCAGTCCCAGAAAGTCAAAGAACACCACAGAACTATTCATATGGAGCACTGCAGTCCTGTGGAAGCCTTGTGCAACTGTGACTTCAGAGCTTTGAAAAATTACCCTTTCAAAGCCACGGCTGTGTTTTGGTGCTTATCTGTATCACACAGTTTGCTCTCTTGGTGGGATCATCAATCTCTCTAGAGCACAAGCATGTCTGGGGCACTGCTACAGACTCCTGGGTCTGCTCTCCAGCAGGAGTCAAATTCATTTTCTCAGTTTTAGCATGGACCTTTGAATAGTATCAGTTCATCAGTGATTAGTGTACAATGGGTGAATTTCTAATCTTGACCAACTACTCCCTTAGCAAGTATTGACGTGAGACTGGAAAGGGACAAACCCTATGAAGGAGAAAACAGAAGAATCACTGATTTCTTTGCAGCATCTTTTTACAGAACAAACATTTCAACTCTGACTTGCAGATTGTTCTGTTATATTCTATTTGTACTCAATATCTTCATTTTGTTTTAATTCATCAAAACAAGAGCCCTCCATTTAGAACTGTCCTCCTCACAGCATGCAGATTTGGAATTCCAAATATATTTCCAGTTTTGACATTTCAATGTGAAAAACATTTACTCTTGGCAAAGGATACCCTCTTGTTATCAGAGAAACACAAGCCTCAGAAATCCATTACTTGACACAATACCACAATGCTACTAAAACCATCAACATCTAAATCATTCTTGTTTGATTTGTGCTGGATTTATCTCACTACAATTAACAAAATGGTAAGCACACAGTGCTGAAATGTCTCTGCCATGCCCTCTGAACGGGTACACCTGCTGTCCCAGCCCCTTTGGACAGAGCCCTGTGGGAGCTGCCCCCTCCAGAGCTGCCCATGGGCCCCACAGCCCCAGGGGCCAAAGCAGGACCTGGGCACTGCACTGAGCCCAGCAGCCCTCCTGCCCCTGCAGAGAGCCCAGCAGCACCAACAGCCCAGACAAAGAGCACACTTCACTCTTTGCAGGGAGTGTTCCTCCACCTCAGCGTTTGGAAAAGGGGAGATTCCCTGCAACTTTTCTTCATTCCCCAGAAAATGCAGGAAAACTCTCCAAAGTGCCCTTCAGCAAGGTACAGGCTGGCATGAGGAGTCTGTGGTCAGACAAGAGGGACCTTCCACCACCACCAGGCAGCATCTGCCACTTCAGCTGAGCTTCCCCTGCCCTGCTGCTGCTGCTCTCAGCTCCCTGTGCAGTCCAAACGCTGGGAAGAAGCTGCAGGGTGGGATGCCCATGGCACCTCCAGCTGCCCCGGGCAGAGCCAGGCCAGAGGGGTCACACTGCAGGTCAGTGTGTGCCCCTGAGAGCTGGGCACCCTGCTCTAGCACCACACCTGGAAATGAGACACCCCAACATCAGGTGTGACACTCTGAGTTCTGTGTGAAACCAGAATGCAGCAGGAGAACAGCTCCCTGATCACAGGGAAGGAAAAACTGTCGTCATCTGCATCCTGAGAAACTGAGATAAATCTAGTCCAGTGCCCACCTTAAAGGCTTGTTACACAGTGAACAGCAAATAATCTGATTTGCTGCCTTTATCAATTTTAGAGTGCCAGTTCAGGCAGAAAGACACAGATAGCACAGAGGGGAAAGGCCACGAGAGGGAAAGGGCTTTATTGCTCTCTGAGGCAGGTCTGAAGCCAAAAAGAAATGCTGTGATATTCTGAAAGGGCAACAACGACCCTTCCTGCCTCCTCAAGTGCTCTGCCAGCATATTGCTGTTTACTGACAAATATTTACTGTATGCTCCCACTCATTCAAGTACATGGAAACAGGCAGCAAAGTTTGATCCTGTAAAACAAAGACATTTACTGTGTGATGCTCTCTAATCCCCTGAGCTGATCTCTCTGTTCCAAAGTCTCCCTAGGCTTTCACTCACAGTTCAATATTTCCCTCTGTGAAAAGGAACCCTCATAACGACTTCTAAAAGCTCCTTTGTGAAAAAAAATGACTTCAGCAAAATTGGTTTCTGTTAAAATACAATTAGATTGCTCTGTTAATAACCAACAACGAAGCCAATCACTCCTTTACTCTTAGTATTTGCAGAACAAGGAGGAAGAGGCAGGTACTAGAGGTCTATGGGGTGAGAAATCAAGAAATGTCACTCCTAGCTCAGCTGGTGACCTTCAGCTACTTCCTCTGATTATTTCCCACTTCTAAAAACACAGGAAACCCTTTTCTGCCTGGTAATTCTCCTCTCATTTCTGTTATCAACAAGATAGCAAGATTAGCTCTCTTGCTTTCAGACACAGCCAACCCCAATTATTCTGCATTTGTTTTCAATGACTTTTTCACCTTTCCTCCACAAACTGGGGCCACAGGCCCTTACAGCTATACTACTTAAAAGACTGGAGCCACATCAATTTTGGGATCTCTCTAAAGAAACCTTCCAGCAGATGGGAAGGTGAAGCAGGGGGAAGAACTCACCAGACACTCCACTCCCTGTTTCTGTATCTAAAGGAACATCCACACCAGCAGCCCCTCACGAAGGCATTACAAACCATTAAGTGCATTCTGCAAGTGCTTTATCCCACCCCTCGAGGCACTGAGCTCCCAGGAACACGGTGGAGAAGGAGCTGTGGGTGCAGCTCAGCTCCCCTCCTGTGCAGCTCAGCTCTGCCCAGCACAAACCAGGCACAGGGGACCCCCTCACCAACCTGCTTGCGGAGGCAGATGACAGGGAGAACTCAGGAGAGGCTGATCTCTGGCACTCCTGCAAGCAATGAGACTCACTCCCTTGGCCATCAGGAACTTCTGATTGGAGTGTCTGGGCAGAGACAGCAGCTGTGTGATGCTCATCCCCAGGTTCTACTGAGAAGAAAGACAGAGATTAGAAAGAATGATAATGCAAAGCACTATTGTTTAGGATTCTGCAGCCTAGAGATAGATTTTTAAGAAAAAAAATAAGTTATAAATCTTTAAATAGCAACATCTCATTCCCACATAACTTGTTTTCCAAAACTTTGACAGTTTCAAAGGTTGAATTTCTTTTCGTGTATATTTAAAAAAAGAAACTAACCAACAACTCCCTGAGAACCAGAAATGTTTCACTGTTGACTTTCAAACACAAGGAGAGAAATAAAGGCTGAGGATGTGTTATACATTTTATAAGATGGAACTTTACTTCAGAAATTAAGCAAGCACTTAATGAGTGCTTTTGGCTGCTTGTGCCACCAATTCCCTCCAGCCCCTGCATCAGACAGCTTGAGCTTTAAGAATTACAGATCAAGTTAACAGGCTTATTTTCAGTTGTGATTTACTTCCTTATGCAGCTAAGGCAAGGTCAATGCACTGACATTTATTTCCATTGCAACAGGAAAAATAATTGCTAGACAACCAACAGACAAAAAAAATTGAAAACCATTCTGCTGGTTTTGTGTCAAGTGTTCTGTTCAATGAAAAGATGAACAGTTCTCTGAAGGGACACCTTCTGCCCCTCCAAAGAGAAAACCAGGAAATATTCTGGTATGAAAAGACAGACTGCCCTTAGCCATACCCACAGATACTTGCAAGTGAGTAACTTCATGAAGAACTTACTCAGGACAAAGCCCTCCCCAGAGCCCCTCACTGGTTACTGACTGTGGCAGTCCCAGACACGTCCTGGCTCCATCTCAGGCCCAAGCCACGCTCCTGCTCAAACCACTCCAACCTGTCTGCTCCTCCAGCAGTGGTTTGGACAGAAATGGCCAAGCAGAACTTTAATCAGAGCGTGGAGGGGCTTCACAATCTTTGAATTTAGCTCAGCCTGCCCTTTCTCTCTCGCTAACAGGCATAATTAAATATCAGGGGCATATTTTTGTCAGCTGAAAACAACCAGCAGATCCCAGTGTGCAACTAATGAAACACAACTCTGAAATTAGCAGGGTAAAAATAGCGAAGCCCTGTGCAATAATGCAGCCCAACACAGTTAATATTTATCAAACCAAATGATTTAGACCAATATATATCAAATCCTTATGGCACCTTCCCCTTGGGCAAAGCATATCCCCATGTTCAAAAGCTATAAAGACTGGGAAACAGATATTTTAAGCTAAAAAATGAAAAGCAAGATGATGTAAATCAGGAACAGATGATTAAAATGTCACCACAAACAGAGTGAAGTTAAATTACACCAACCAGTAGTAAAGGAGAGGGCAGTGGGAGAGATGGAGGGGGAAATTAAAATAACAAAACCCCAATCAAATCAAAGATCTGTTTTAATTCTGTACAATTCCACCACTTCCCTGAGAGCCAAAAGGAAGTGGGTAAGGAATGCAGACAAAGCCTTGGCTCTACCAGCTGTTACCATCAGACCATTGCTGGCTTCTGCCTTTCCCGTGCTGTAATCCCCAGATTAATTCAAAGGCAACAAGGAACCCTGAGGAAACAGGCTTTAGGCATCTGCTCCTTCCCCTCTAAATCACCTTTTTGTTTTTTCAGTTGTTTACAAACAGTCATCCGAGTGCAGATGTTGTGCATAAAGCTCAAAACTAAAATTCCAAGGATTACTGGAGGCTCAGAGAACAATGTGTAATGGAAATTGTGCAGGTTTGCCAGAACCAAACGAGGTGCTGCCACATTCTGAACACGATGCAGGATGATACATCTGATCCAAGTTATTTTTCACCTAATCACCCTTTTGGAAAAACTCTATGGTTTTACTTCAGCTCTTCTCAGAGCCTGCAGGGCAGCACACACAGAACAGCTCACACAGGAGACAGAAACCCCAAAATCCAGAGCAGCCCACTCCTCCCTTCTAGGGCTGGAAATCAAGGCTGTGACCCAGTAAGACACCACCTCTGCTTCTGCTATAGAAGAGGAACAGCTTTAAATCTTTTCTCCTTGAGATTCCTAAACTTCTACCCTTCACACAGAATGGATTATGCACTGCATCAAGGTCTGCAGGAAACAATAAGGATAAAATCCATACTATTATACTGTTTTCTTCATTTCTTTTTATTCTTCAGAGCTCTGCTGGAAGAGCCAGCACTGGAGAGAGCCACAGATTAACCAAGCTCAGGAGCAGAGGGATTTGAGAGCTGGAGAAAACTCCACTGCCATGTTTTCCCAAGTGCACAGACAAGAGCACGTCCCACTTTGGCCAGTGGGAGTCTGGCCAAACTCAGTCTCTTAAACAGATTAGAAATCCACAAGTTCTATTAGGCTGAGGAATGCTCCTCTAAATCCCACATTCAAAGACAGATGTTCCCTGCCAGAGCAGCAGAACAGAACCCCAAGGAGCCCAGAGGGTCCCACAGGCAGCACTCCTGGGACACAGCCAGGGGTGCTGGCTGCTGTGGGGAGGAGGGAGAAGGAACAGGCTGGGGCTGCTCCCTCCCCCAACCAGTCAGGAACTGCAGCCATGCACTCCCCTCCTCACTGTACTCCAGCACCTGAACACAAACCACAGCAGTTAAAGAGGGGCAGCATCCTGCATGAACAGCCTAAACCAGCCCGAGGATTTTACTGCTTCAGCCACAGAACTCCCGAATCCAACCCCACAAATAATTCTGCAGCTCCCAGGTACCACCCCCTGTCTCAGTAAGGATGCTGGAAGGCTGAAAGGCAGTGAGCAGCATCCACCCTCACCTTCCTTCCAGAGTGGTCAAGTGGCCACTCCCAGCACCCCCAGCAAACCTGAGCCAGAGGCTGGCACCCCTCTCCAACCCACTGGAATGAGCCCCAGACAAACACATGCACACACAAATCAAACTAATATTATGGGTCAGCCTCATGTGCCACACCAGACACAACAGCAGCCAATCCTTTTAGGGTCTGTTTGACCTTTATGCTGGTTGGGTTTTTTTCCCCTTAAAGGTTCTCAGAGAACAACATGTGAAGACCATTTCTTTGGGAATCCCACACTTCTCAGTGTGGTCCAAGAGGGGACCATACTAAATGTCACTGACCTGTGGCTGCTGGCAGCATTTTGACAACTTCCTCTTTGTTTTGGGCACTTTCTGCTTTCTTCTCACCTATTTTCTTCCACCGTTTATTTACTTGATCCACCAGTAACTTGAATTCACTTCTGTGTTTGTTTCCTGAAAGGCAGAGAGCATCACTGACCACCCCCACAGGACTGAGGTATGGCAAGGAAGTGAACAGAAATGGACACAAAAAACTGAATTAAAAGCATTTTTGTTACAGCAGATGAAAACCAACCCAGCACTGTGATAAGTTCCATGTTCTGTTAACAACCCAAATGTGTGTCTGTGCTCTTGCAGAGCTACCCACAGTCCAGAGCACTGGCACAGAGGAGCACTCCATGCCCTGTGCCATGCCCATGACACTGCTGGGACTCAGATCCTGTGAGTGAGTTAATAATGCAAATACTCTCTGCACTTTCAATCACTTGGGACGTTTTAAGCACGCCTCTGGTGCTCAGCCAAAGCAATGGAATTGTTTAACCTCCACACTTCCAAGGCTTTACTCAGAGGCTGGGAGAACCCTCTGTATCTTCAGCAGGATGCTGTGCATCACCAGACCCTGCCAGGCAGGGAGGGACCCCCCTGGACAGAGGGGCAGTGAGGGGGGTCAGGCTCTGCCCCCAGGAACAGGGACAGGAGGAGAGGGAACGGGCTCAGGCTGGACAGCAGCAGGAATTTCTGCCCAGAAAGGACTGTCACCTCCCTGAGGACCCCATTCCAATGACTGACCACCTTTTCAGTGAAGAAATTCTTTGGTGTATTCTATGATAAAACAGCACCATGTTCTGCTCCACAGAAGGAAACAAATTTGACACTGACTTGCTTTCCCTGAGTAGCTTAAAACACCACATAAGGCCAAAAATTCTGTTAATAAAAAGCAAGTTCTGTCCCAGATGTCGTGTCTGAGTCGCTGCACTCTCATTACAGAATTCCTTTGGTGCTTCAGTTTTTCCAGCATCACTATCTTTTGTTGTTCTGGCTCGTGGCAGAACTACAAAGCTTTCTGAAAAGCAATGTCCTGGCACACAAGCACTGCTCAGCTACTCTGTAAATCACTGTGGTGCTGAGACGACACCCCAAGCACATCCCACCAAACTGCACAACACAAACCAGCCCCAGACAGAACAACAAATATTTAAAACACAAGACAAAGCAGCAGACCTCCAAACAACGTGGCAAACTGAAAGATTTATAAGCAGAAAAGGCAACTGAGTAAATCTTCTTTTCACTGATGCATTTCCTTTCCTGTAGATTTTTTCAACTCTTGAAATAGAGACCATGAACAAAAGCAGGGTGGGCTGAGGGTGTCCCCAGGTCCAGTGGAGCAGAAGGAAATGACAGTGGCTGTGACTGCCAGGCAGAGCTCCCAGCCAGCTCCCATCCCCAGGTTCATCAAGCCAAAGTATCAATTGCTATTTCATAAACAGCAAAAAAATGCCAACAGTGCAATGTGCAAATTGCCAAGAGCCTGGGAAAGTGCAAAGAAGCAGAAAAAAAGCATTTTCTCCCAAGCAATTTGTCCTGCCTTTCCCCAAGGCTGTTCACAGCCCCAGTGTGGTTTTTCATATGGAAAAGCAGAACAAAAATACATTTGGGGTTTTAATTCAGAATTAACACCAGAGTTCATTCATTCAGCTGGGAATTAGGGTCTGGGATACAAATGCTGTAAAATAAAACAGAAAAAATGCTTCATTGTGTAATAAAGCTTTCTGATATCCATCTGTTTAACAGTGAAATAATGGCATTTGATAAGAGTTCTTTGATCTCAAACTGTTCTTGAATTTGAACCTACAGCTCTTTTTTCATGCTTATGATTTCTTCCTCATTATTTTATGAGAAACAATTACGTGACACCAGATACCATTTGCCTCTTTGGTCAGTATTTTTTATTAATTTAAAAACCATATCTTCCCATTAAAATACTTTTCCATCTTCCCTTTTTTTCCTATTTTTTTATTTTTTCAATTCTCAGTTAATCTGCTTGAGACTATCAAGATCTCCAAGTGATTAGTTCTGTAGCCATGCCCTTTTAGGAACCTAAACTCAATCAAATACCTGTCTTTGAAAAGACAATATTTAATATATTTTTGTCCAAAATGTGTACAACAGGCCAAGAAAATAAAACCAGGAGCAGGAAGAGCAGTCCCCTTGTGGGCTCAGGGGAGTTCTGCTGCAGAGGGCTCCCAGTGACACCACACAACTGCACATCCTGCTCTGCTCTTTTCATGTCCAGTAAACATGGCAGGACACTAAGAAAGATCAAAGTGCACGAATAGAGATTCCTTTGGAGGCAACCAGTGTGTATATTTTAGCTCAACGGAAAAGAAAGTGAATTTAAAAGTAAAATGAGGTGAAATTTGCATGTTACTTACGATACTCAGCGTGGATCTCATCTATTTCTTCCTCTGTCTGGTCCTTTGTGAAGGTCAAGCTCTACAAAAATCACACAAATGTTTTTAACATAAGTAAAAAGATGATAAAGCTGCAGACTTTGAAATTAGAGACTTGAAACTGGAAGAAGCAACTGTTTGTTCCCCCCCTCAGCTTTCAGTCCCTCATCACATTAATCCACATTTACAGAACATATCCACATGTCCTGCCCTGCTCCCACCGAGTCACCAGGACCAAGCCAGCCTTGCAACACCCAGGACATGTGGGCCATAAAATACTTGCTAACACTGTGCAACAAACAGGCTTCCAAAGTCACCAAAGTCTCAAATGTCATGGGAAAAGAACAGGCGCTATTGCCATTACGGAAGCATGGAATTTGCTAGCTAAATCCCAGAGAATTCTAGGAAGCAAAATACACCCCACACTGCCATGAAGGGTCAAAATCTTCCAGTATGGCCAAGGAGAACATTACTCAAGGATTCTTATTGCAGTCAAAAATTGTTCCTACTCAAAGGGTTTGGGCACAAAGCTCAGCAGTGTGCCCAGAACTGCCCACCCAAATGCGTGGTGTGAGAAAATCTGGGTCCTTACAGGTTCAAACTGTGGATTCCAACATGCAACCTAGAAATTCCCACAATAAAGCAACAGGCAGACACTCTCAGTGCCCACTCTGCAGTTTGTGCAGCCATGCTCTGTGAGATCAGTCACTTACATTTTCACCGGGTTTATTACACTCCAGCTGAGCCCGGATCTTCTCATTCCTTTCCAGCTCTTTAACAACCTCTGCAACTGTTTGGAAATACAAGAAAGGGATCACTGAAACAGGAGCTGGGTAATAAAAAACTGTAACAGCACAGACTGAAACTACTTTGAATTTCAAACACAAACAGCATTAGCTCTCCAAGAGGGAAAGCTCAGGCTCCAGTCCCAGGCACACGTGCTCTTTCCAAACCCTACCTCACCTCCCCTGCACACAGCAGTGCTTGTGGCACACAGGCATCACTCAGAGAGGCTTTCCATTTCATACTGGATGTTTCAATGGAAACACAGTAATTACATCTACTGTTTATCTTACTCTGCCCCTAAACCACCTTCCAGGGCAACAGAACCACGTGCAGCCTCAAGGGCAAAGCCCACAGAGGAATTACAACCAACCTCAACAAGTGTCAGACACATCCAAAGCCTATAAACAACATAACTGTAACATTTAACTGGAGCCATGGCTCTGCAGAACCCTGCACAGTTTACTCTGACATTTACTTTTACAGATCTGTCTCTGCATTTCATCATCTCCACAGCACTGCCAGGCAGCTGTGGGCAGTTATTAAAACAAACATTTCACCATACAGTGAAGCAGTCAGAACAAAAGCCTATTAAGCTGTGAAAGAATAAAGCCAGTTCCAAACTGGTTTCAGCACACTCCAGGAATGTGGCACCTGTGCTTCCCCAGCAGCTCAGCTCTCTGTGCCCCACGGAGGCCCCAGGCTCTCTGCTCCCACCCACAGTGCAGGGCTGCAGCTCGAGGGGGAGTTTAATGATTCACCCTCTGTGCACCTGTGAGCACAGGCAGAGCTGGGCACAGCTGGGGCAGAGCAGCTGGGGGGTCACACAGCACAGCTGGGGGGTCACAGGGCACAGCTGGGGGGTCACAGGGCACAGCTAGGGGGTCACACAGCAGCTGGAGGGTCACACAGCACAGCTGGAGGGTCACACAGCACAGCTGGGGGTCACAGGCCACAGCTGGAGGGTCACAGGCCACAGCTGGAGGGTCACAGGGCACAGCTGGAGGGTCACAGGGCACAGCTGGAGGGCCACAGGCCACAGCTGGAGGGCCACAGGGCACAGCTGGAGGGCCACACCCCAGAACTGTGCCCCCACTCTGAGGAAGAGGCAGGCTCTGGGTGCCACTCCAGCACCAGCACAGTGAAGGCTCCTCCCGACACCCCAGCACGTTACAGAGGATTCTGAATGATCCTGACTTACACAAGGTAAATTCCTCCAGCTCTCCCAACAGCCACACCAGTGTCACACCAGTGTCACACCAGTGCCACACCCGCCCCAGGAAGGAACAGAGGGGAAGTGCAGGCTGGTGGCTGGGGATGGCAGCAGCCTCCCTGCAGTTTGTCTCGTACCTGATTTGGGATTCAGGGAATCACACTGAGCATTGTACATGTGCACAAACTCCTGGTGCCTCCTGATGAGCTGCTGGCGGCTCCCAGAGGTGGACAGACCATGTTCCTTGAGCTTCCTCCTCAGATCCCGGTCCGACAGCAGGTTATACACAACTTTGGACATCAGCTTCCTTTTGTGAGCAGAACTGCCAAAGGAAAACAAGAGACTTTATTTCATTACCACTTATGAAAATCAAAGTATTTACAATTACTTAAGGGTACTTCCCCCACTCAGGATAACACACACATAAAAGAAACTTGGGTGTTCCACCCCAGTACTGGCCATGTCTTACTTGAATCAGCTGGAGAAATATTAAAAGCATTAAAACATCAAGCTGAATCTTTAATTGGGAGACTTTTCAGCTTTCTGGAAAAATGTATTTGAGAAAAACAGTCATGTACTTGAAGGCAGCAGCTCCCAATAACAGAAGGGTGGTTTGGTGATACAGAGAGAGAATAATTAAAGATAAGTAACAGTGCTCTCAGAGGAATAACAGCTAAAGCCAAAATTTACTGTTTTCCACTGCTTTCTGTCAGAAGGACTCAGCATTTCTGGCACAGCTGGGGAAAACATCTTAATTACAGGAAACTGCCAGAGAAAATTCAAGTCCTAGTACAACTTTTGTCACCTAAAATTAGCAGAACATTTCCTCCTGTCAAATTAGCTCAGGCTTCCCTACACCTCCTGGTGAGATACTCTCAACCTAGGGAAAACAAAGGAGCCAAAACCCATCTACAGCCTCACTCATCTCCTGCAACTGCAGTAATTCACAGAGGAACAGCATTTAATTAGACATTTTTCTTTCTGCAGGAAAATAAAGCTCAGCTGCACTACTCTGGATTAGAGAGCAGTTAACAGCTTTCCACTGTGAAAATGAGAGATTTATTTGAAAACTATTCAGCATTTTCAACTTATCACATTGAAAAATTCAAGGTTAAAAAAAAAGCCTTATACAAGAACTGTCAATAATTCATTTACTCTCATCCAGCCCTGTAACATGGCTGGCAAAAAGAAGATGGATTACCACAATACACTTCTCAGGGGAAGTTTTTCCAGATTCTTTTGGGAAATATAAAAAATTTCACAGAACAATTAAAGTAAATCTTTTGAAAGTCCTACAGAAGCTTGGTGTGCATTCCAGCCCACCAGCAGCACGTCCTGAAGTGTGCTTACAGCCAGCCACGGGAAAAGAGCTCACAACAGGATTAAACCCTAATGTTGCTTGGGCTTCCCCATGCTTGAGAACACAGTGCTGTCTGGAAACTCACTACACGTTGGAATTAGTCCTGTGGAGCTTTGGGGGGCTAAATTAGCAGTTCTGCTGAGAGTGCTCAGCTGCTAACACAGCCTGCTTTGAGAGCTCACACTGCTCAGAGAGGCACCAGGGACGTGCTGCTAGCATTGCCAGGGGCCAGCACTCCCCAAAACCTGCCAGCATTCCCCCAAAAACTGCCAACACTCCCCAAAAACTGCCAGCATTCCCCAAAAACTGCCAGCACTCCCCAAAACCTGCCAGCACTCCCCAAAACCTGCCAGCCCCACGGGCAGTGTCTGGGACACCTGCTAAGGCCTAAGCAGCCTAGAGAGCCAATAAACACAACTTAAAATCCTGTTAGGGACACAAGTGTGACACCAAGGACAGATCTGGCTTTTTTTGCCATTTACTAACAAAGAAACTAAAGCATTAAAACACTCCAAATGGAAATTAAATGTAACATCAGATTTCAATATTCATTTACCATTTTTTCATCTTGAAAGTCCTTTAGCTTACAGATTGCACTCTAAGCATGACTGGACAAAACAAGAGCTCTAACACAGAATTACTTTCTAATTCAAGGTTATGGGGAATTGGAAAAACAAGCATTGAAGTACAAACCCTCCCAGTTCTTCAGTCTCATCAGTCAGAAATAACAACAGCCCAAATTTCTGCTGTAAGTAAAACAAACTGAAGCTCCACTTCTGATGTGAATGTGGTGACCGTGACCAATGCTGGGGCAGGGGCACAAAGCCATGAGAATGCATTAATCTTATGGAAATGGAGATCTTCAGGAACCTTCAACAGCCCCACAGGGAGGAGAGAAAGGTGCAATTTTTATTCTTTAACTTGACAGCTATTGAAGAAAATGTCTGTTGGCACACCTGAACCGAAGGAAGCAATTCATTCACCAAATGAAAAATGGGAACCAGTGTTATCTGAAGGGAATTTTAATGCCAGGGAGCAGAAAGGTGACAAGAACAATACACAGACTAAGTTCTCCCTGTGCTGAATTTTTTAAAGCATTGGCGACTGTTTTCTTGCCACCAAAAGCCAAAGAGTAATTGAGCTGGCAATCCAGACCCTTTCTCAGGGGGGGACAGTCCCCACAGTGATTTCAGGGTGCCCCACACAGCAGGGAAGCCAGAAACAAACACAGAGCACTGCTGTTACACCCCAGCTACACACAGCTCCTGGCCCAGCACTGCACAAAGCAGCCCCAGGCACCTGGAGGCTCTCAGAGCTGCCCTTACCTTCGGAGGCTGTCCTTCTTCTCCTCTCTGGTCAAGCAGCTGTCCAGATGTTTGTTTATATATTGCTCCAGAACAGCAACATCACAAACAGGGCATTGCACTGAAAGCAAGGCAGAAGGAATTTACTACTGTGGATATAACAGCAAATGTTTTCCTCTGAGAAACTAATAGTTGGGGCAGTAACAAAACACTCCAGTCCTGAGCTGTCTGTTACTGTTCTGGAAGTTACATTTGAGTTCTCAGGACAGGAACAAATAATACTGAACACTCTCACTTCACAAATACTGTCTGACCAACTACTTGGCATTTGTGGAAATAATTTCCATGTGATGCATGCTCAAAGGTTCAAAAAGATCATAAAACGAGAAGCAAGTGAAAGTTTTAATTGCTCAAAAATAAAAAAGCAGTAAAATTTCACGTGACTTTTAAATTAACAACACAAGCAGGTCTGATGTGTAAAACCACAACAGGTTTCCTGTGGTTCCTTTCCTGGCTGTGGTACCTCTTTAAGCAGGATTCATCCAGCTAATTAATACAGATGACCTTCAGAATTCCAGATGAATAAATCGTTAAACAAAAGAACAACTAAATCTGAACTAATAAGAACCAGGGGTTTACTCCTACATGGTTTTTTGTTTTAATTTAGGCTTTTAGCTGGGTCAATAGGATGGCTGCCAGCATGTCAGAACTAAGAGGATTCTGCCATTTGATTGTGGTTCATTAGTATAAATGGGCATTTTCATGCTTCAAAGTAAATTCACCTTAACTCTAGAATTACAAAAGAATAAAGCAGATGACTCTTCCGGAGAGTGTGTGAACAGAAACATTAACAGAACTGCTGCCATGCTCATTCTGGGTTCAAGCTCTCACCCCTCAAACAACAAACATTATAAAATAACCTGCATCTGGTTACTCGAGGATGCAGGAGCAGAATAAATGCCAGTGTCTAGTTGTTAACGGGGAGGAGAAATTACTTCATTTTTACTCAGACTATTGCACAACTGTTGTTTTTTAGTGTTGTTACTCAAAGCAGAGGAATCCGTAAGCGCTGGATTCCATCTGATTCCTTGGCACAGCTCAAGCTGTCTGGAGCAGAGCAGGCTTGGAGCAGAGCTGTCCCACAGAGCAGTGACGTGAGGGGAGCTGAGCGTGCCAGCACAGCTCAGCAGCACACGGAGCGATGGGAGGAGTGCCACACGCTGAGGGTGCCCAACACAGCCAGCGTGGGGGACAGAGCAGGACTCCACCAGAAATGAAACACCTCACCTTTCTTGTCTCCTTTCACCACAGATGTAGAAGGCTTTTCGTGACCTTTGGTGCAGCCAGGACTCTCCTGGGATCCCACTGCGTTGTCCTCAGCACCAGCCTCTGCAGGAGCGCTGTGAGGGTCACGGTGCTCCTCGGTTTTGGAACTCCTCTGCCCGGTCCATGCCAGGCCACCTGCCTCCGTGGAGGTGCAGACTTGGTCCTTTTGTAAGAAGCTGTCAATGCCTGGCCCCTCTTTGCGGTCTGGCTGAGGAACAGGACTCCCGTGGCTCTTGGCAGCTGGACACTGGCCTGGGGCCGGTGGGGACGGAATCGGGGCAGGGTCCAACACCAACTGCAGCAGCTGCTGCCTGGAAGCATCCAGAAAACACACAGCTAGCACACTGCATGTGTTAAGAATGTGAAAATTCGTTTGCCAGCACACACTCTTTTTTGGGTGTGAAAATACAGAAAATGCTAGGACTGAGGGCAAAAGAGGAGGGAGCAGTCCCACACTGGCTTCTCCCAGAATGTGGCTTTTGGGCTCATGAGCAGCTAGGTGATGACATCTCATGGTCCCACAAGAGCCAGGGCACAGCAGATGCTCCTGGCACAGCCCTGGGCTCTCCAGCACATTGTCACCTGCCACCCCCTTCCCCCAGCACCCGAGTGAATGACTCAAATTTCTCACTAACCACAGAAACTCAGACAGGTGTGACTGGAGAGATTGGGACAAGCACAGGCTGGAAGCTCATCCATCATTCAGCAAAGGCAAGCAGTGATGGAGGGGTCCAGCCTCTGTCATCACCAGCCTGGCCAGCTCACCTGGGAGCTGATCCTATGGCAAACATCAGTTCTATCCAATGATCAAAAACCTCTGCCTCTTGTGTACAGTCTCAGTGTTACCTGTGATACTCTCCAGAATTTAACAGACTGCTATGAGCTCTGGACTGACAGAGTTTTACCTTCCTGGCACAAAGCAGTGACTGCAGCACAGCTGACAATGCTCAGTTTATGAGCAGAGCAGTGTCCTTCCCTTTGAAAGCTGAGAGATGAATCAACCAGGTGTCAGAGAGCCCAGATCCACCAGAACAGCCACGACCCAAACCCTCCTCAGTCACTGAGAAGGGTCAGGGCAGGGAGCTAAAAACCACCTCTTCAACTAAAGATGGATGGTTTCCTAACATCCTTCCCTCCAGCACCCTCCCTCTGCTTCAACAACACCATAAAGAGCTTCCCACATTCTTTCCTTCAGATCTGTAACACCCACAAAAACTAAGTGTCCTTCATCAGGCTCCTGGCTCCCATATTACAATTCCCATTTTCCATTTACTTCTCTCTTGCTGAAGCAGTAATGAGGCAGAATTGTTCGGAATCTTGGGCTTCCACATAAATGAATTCCAAGGAAGAGCCAGAGCTGTGAATTTTCCTAGGAACAACTCACACAGGACAGTCCCAGCTGCACTAAAGGCAATGTATCTCCTTGAAATTCCTGCTGCATTCCTGCTGGAGGCTCAATCACTGTCTCAGCAATGACAGCACCTGCTCTCTGGAGCACCCACAGTCGATGTGTTTATTCCTCTGACTCACTACCTGTCGAGTAACCCTGATTAGGAAACAGAGATAAACTTGACAGTAAAAACCTTCTTCTTCCCTATGAAGAAAAGCAGAGATTCTTTTCAGCAAGGACTACAACTTTCCTACTTAGGCAAGTATAGCTAAGTTTTCTAACAAGGTGATGCAGAAACTGACAAATTTTCTCAAAATAATCTCTTTGATAGAGGGCAATGAAATCAATTCTTTACACTTCTTTACACTTCAAAACTTTACATGTTATTTTAGAAGACACAGGCCTCACTGCAACTGATAAGAGAAGTCTTCATTAAGGACAGCTGGTGCAAATACTGCTCCTCATGCTTCTCTCCTGGCCAGAGCCATGAATCCTGCCCCAGGGCACAGACAGGTGAGGAACAGAAAGCTGCTCCTGGCAATGCCCCCCAAGCTCCTGCCCTTCACCAGGGCACCCTACAGTCACACAGCCTGGTCAGACCTGCCCCCTTCCCTCTCACAGAGGAACATCCGTGGCCATGAGGAAGCACAGGACAGCTCCACCTTCCCTGGAGCCCACCCTGTGCACAGGCAGGGAGCTGCATCCCCACTCATCCACCCAGCTCCCCCTGCAAACCCCCAGGTGGGCAGGGTGTACCTGGGATCAGCTCTGCTTGGAGCAATTCCCACTCCCTGCACACCCTGACCTGGCAGCACAGCTTCCACTCTCTCAGTGCCACCAACATCACCGTTTGCCTCCCCTCCAGGCCTGACTTCAGAAATGGGTTTGCACTTTGCACAAAGCTGGGATTTAAGGCCTAATTTTCATAAACATCAAACTACCCAAGGCTCAAAGTCCAGTTAGAGCATACTTGATCTTTCAAACATGCTGAGCTCTTCAACCCCTGGCCTGTGGATTTGTTTTTGGGGACAGCCAAGGGGAAATGCAGCAGATGGAGAAGGAGGGGGGAGACAGAAGATTTGTCCTGCACCAACACCAGGACACAAGAGCAGTGGTGCTGGGACAGAACAATACCTGTCCCATGGAATGTTCTCTGGACAAGCAGTGTCCCCTCAGCCCAGGGCACCTGCAGCCCCCAGACACACCCCTGGACACCACACTGACCACTGCTGCAGTCCCTGAGGGGTCTGGCCCACTCAAACAGGCAGCAGGAGCCTTTCCCACCCACACCCTGCACCAGATCCCTCCAGCCGGACCAGACTGGACCACTCAGCCCCACTGATCCAGCTCCATGTGAGAAATTGATTGAACTCCAAGTCACAAAAGGAAAGGTTATTGAACTACTCTCACTGGTAAGATTTATATTGATCCATTAAAGCAGTCCAAAAAAAATTAACATTTAAGATTCAATATCATAATGGATCCAAGTCAGCACTACTTGTTCCCTACAAAATTAGGCATTAACAAAAAAATAGTAATCCATTTATCACTAAGAAGCACCAGAATTTAAGCTGAAACAGTGGAACTGTAGGATTTAAATTACTCAAATAAATCAATTAAATCTAGTGGTCATATAGAATATTAGAAGATTATAGAAGATTAGATCTATCTACATTCTATGGGCTTCATCACAGAAGAACTCTCTCATGAAACAAAGCCATCAACTGAACTATGTTCCTTGTCACTTACAAAGCCAAGAGCCTCATTGACTTCCAGCTCCAAGTTAATTTCAGAGAAAAAGCTGAAAGTGCATTTGTCTCCTATTGAGACAGGAACACCCATAGAATTGCCTGCAAATCACTGAGTAGCTTTTCATGAAAAGAAAACAGATAATACAAGGAGCTTCATTTCTCTACTGTTGTGAGAATTTATCTAGTCATATTTATTCTGTTGTTCTTGTCTTTTAAAGGGATGTGAAGCTCAAAAATGAATTAAAAACAAATGGAAAAATAGCTAAGAAATCAAGTTGAAAGCACATGAATGCTCTTGCAAGGTGACCATTACCACTGGACAAAATCCTTCTATTCACAATCTCTCCTGCACACACAGGAAGGATCCTGAAGAAAATCTTCACTACCATTATTTCCCCCACCTGTTCCTGACAAATCTGTTGACTTCCCACACACTGGCAGAGAATGCAACTTCCAGAGCAGCCAAGCAGAGGCAGTACCAAAATAACCTTGTAAAATCTCCACATCACTTGAGTGGACAGACACCTCCAGCCAGAACACTGCAGGATTTCTCCAACGTGTAAACATCCACCTTTGACAATGCTTCTGGGACAACACAATTGTTTTTGCTCAGTTCTCACACTGCTCCTCACCAGGGAGTGTCACACACACTCACACCTTTCCAGCTGCCAAACCAGAGCAAGTAGCCCTAAAATTACATAAATACCTTGCAGAATTGAAGCTCTTCACTAGATCATCTAAAATCCGGTTGTTTTTCAGGTCAGATTCTGAGACCGCCTATTAAAAAAAGAATGAAAGAAAAAGCAAAAGAAAACGCTCTAAATCTAAACAAACAAACATTCAAATGCAGTGAAAATAGCAAGTGCCCAGAAATGTTCAAGTGATCAATAACTTGCTTCTTGGCTCAACTACCCCCACTAAAGAGCTACAGGAATTAAAATGCCTAAAGGGTAAACGCTTCTTCCCCAGAAATATCTCACCTTAAAACAACTGCCTGAGAACTCAAGTCTGGGATATGAGGGTAACAGGTAAAAACAAAGCACAAAGCTAAAGCAACAAAGCCCAGTGTGCCCAACAATGTCCAAACCAAAGATCTTCTGAAGGTGGTCAGAACCTTAAGCAACAAAAAGTGAAAACTGATGAAGGGAAATGTTAATCTTCTGATTATGGAACGAAAATATGAATTATGAGATGCCTTTGTGCATTCAATTCATTCTTTTTAAACCATTTCTGATTTTTACCTCACTGCAACTCTCTCTGCTCTTCTTTTTAACAATTATTTTTTTTATTTTGTTTTTATTTTGAGATGAAATGGGGCCACCCATACACAGAAAATCTGTTTCAGCACTGCTGGTTTAAATGATGGAGTATTTTAACAAATTAATGTTAAAAGTTTAGGGAAAGACTGTACACACAGCCCTGATCCAAACCCCAGGCCTGATGCTCCAACCCCTCCTGCCTGCACTGACAGAGGAGCAGGAAAACAGGAGAATTCAGATGCAAGAGCACCACACTCTGCCCATGCAATCAGAATTGATTATTTGGTGTAGTGCAAAGGGAAAAGCTCCTGAGATTTGCCAAAAGATAAAAAATAAGCTGAGGGAAAAACCCAACCAAAGCCACACTTACCACACAGCATGTTGGACACTGCGTTTTGTAGGACAAAAACTTGCGGATACAAAGGGAACAATCTGGAAAAAGGAAAGACATCATTTTGAACATTATTCCTAATGCAGTTCCACATCATTGCCTGTGAATTTCCTCATTGTACAACACAGGCAAGCTATTCCACTATACACAAATATTGAAAAGACACTATTTTTACGTGGAATTGAGATTACCATTGCTGCAAAAGAACCCGCATTTTATGCAAACATATTTCAACATCAAACATCATCTCCTCTGTCTGAAGCTGATGTTTGTTTCCTTTTGTTTCCCAGTGCAAGAAGCCCTTGGTCAGAGAGCAGCACAGCAGTGCTGGCACTGCTCTCCCTCACCATGCTGGGTTTTTGACACAACTGATGCTGATCCTGCACACCCCAGACCAACTCACAACCCCCTCTGTTTCCCAGGCTCTTGGGCCCCTTCCCAAAACAATACCAACTTGCTGAAAGAAGAGGCTAAAGAGGAGAGGAGACAGCAAGGAGATGCTGAGAGACAGCTTCATGTCACCCCATCATCACAGGCTGCCTCAACAGACTGGGTGGTGAAACACACCAGAAGCAAATGATTCCTGTAATTTTCACATACTGTCATAGTAAATTTCTGCCTTTGTTACACTTTGTCAATTTATCCGTGAGCTTTCACAGCCACTTAAGGATTTAAAAAGTCTCATCGTTCTCCAGGAAAAGACATTCCCTCACTAGATCCTCACGGGTCAGTCTCAGCACTGAACACACTCAGCAGCAGCTCCTGATAGATCTGTATTTCACAGACCCACTGGGAATGCATCTGAAAAGCTGCAGAAGCATTAATTAATCCCACAATGGTTTGAGTTGGGAGGGACCTTAAAGCTCATTTCATGCCACCCCCTGCCATGTCAGGGACATCTTCCACTAGACCAAGTTGCTTCAAGCCCTGTCCAACCTGGTCTAATGCACCAATTAACACTGAAAACCACAAATCCTTCTAAATGCTCAAAAATTACTACATTTATAGTAAGAAGTGATAAAGGGTGAGAAACCCATAAAGAAAAGGAAAAACTTTAAGTGTATGAGTACGGATGAAGTGGCAGATGCAGGCTGCCAGCACCTGACACCCCAGCACCTTCCCACAGGCCAGGCCCCTGGTGCAGTGCTCAGAGCCCTTGTACTACCAGCAAGTGCAGAGAACTTCCAGTTTCATGGCTCCCCACGCTGCTTTCAATGGAGACAGCTTTGCCAAGCTAAACTAAACTTCACTGCCACACTACAGCGTCCCCCTTCACGGAAGGAAGTGCTACGGTTTCTAAACCAGACAATTACAAGCATTTATTTTAACGTGAGAAAAGGCAGAAAAATTACCTCCCCCCTAATCTGGCTTCAGCAAACTGCCTGGGGCCAGGTTCCAGCAAGTATCGCCCAGGGCAGACAGAGCAGCACAAAAAAATCGAGCTCTCAATGCTCTCCACATAGAGCTTTGCATTTGCACCACCCTCAAGATGTTAAGAAAGATATTTAAATGAGAAATGCCAGATGCCACGCTCGTATTACAGCGGGAGCTACACAAGGGAAGGTTGTGGCTGCTTCCATCTTGCAAAGCTCCTCCCAGCTTCCATCGCAAAGAGAATCACAGAACCTTGGAATGGTTTGGGGTGGAAGGGACCTCAAAGCTCATCCAAACCCTGTCCAGCCTGGCCTGGGACACTGCCAGGGATGGGAGAGCCACAGCTGCTCTGGGAACCTGTGCCAGGGCATCACCTCCCTCCCAGGGAACAGCTTCTTCTGAATCTCTAATCTAACCCAGTCCTCTGTCAGTGGGAAGCCATCCCCCCTTGTGCTCCAGGCCCTTGGAGCTTCTCTCCATCTTTCCTGCAGCCTCCAGGACCCTCTCTTCTCCAGGCCGAACAATCCCAAGGCCCGGCCTGTGCTCTGCGTCCGCGGCCGGGACAGCCCCGGTGTCCCCGCAGCCCTCCCGCCGCGGCACTCACAGCTGTGCGAGCACTGCGGGATGATCACGGCGATGCTGAAATAGTCGAAGCAGATCCCGCAGCGCAGCAAATCATCCACGGCCTGCAACGACAGCGGGGTCAGCGGGCACGGGCAGGGCCCCCGGCAGGGACAGAGCCCCCGGCAGGGACAGAGCCCCCGGCACGGACAGGGGCCCCGGCAGGGACAGAGCCCCCGGCACGGACAGGGCCCCCGGCACGGACAGGAGCCCCGGTACGGACAGGGTGTCCCGGCAGGGACAGAGCCCCCGGCACGGACAGGAGCCCTGGCATGGACAGGGTGTCCCGGCATGGACAGGGTGTCCCGGCATGGACAGGGTG
>VZTB01014676.1:403183-414362 GCA_013397245.1 Thryothorus ludovicianus | reverse complement strand
CGGAGAACTGCCGGGGGAACGGGAGTGTGCAGTCGGGAATTGCCGGGGGAGCGGGGGTGTGCAATGGCGAATTGCCGGGGGAGCGGGCTGGGGTCCCGACCCGCCGCTCCTTCCCCCGGTGTGCGGTAACTCTGGCCAGGCAGACGGACGGACGGACGGACGGACGGATGGACAGACAGCCCTGACCCCAGAAAGGGCCGCAGGAGCAGCACCGTCCATCCGCCCGCCCTCGGCACGCAGCGCTGCCGTGGCTTTTCGGAGGGCAGAGCTGTGTCACAGCTGCACAACTTTCCGTGTTCCGTTTCTAATGCAGTGCAGTCACACACCCCCCGGGCAGCTCCGCACTCCTGCCAGGGACTGCCAGGGTCGCTCCCACCCTGCTCCCTGTGCATGCCGCGCTGCTTTACTCAGGTGCCGAACGAGACACATCCCGTTCTCTGGGTGATCCACGGGACATGGGTGTCCTCATCTGCATCCTCCAGAGGACAGCGATTTGAAAGCCGTGCCGGTGAGACTCGGAAATGCGCGGAGCCGCCTCCCTCTGTCTGCAGGAACCGGAGCGTGTCTGCCCTGTGCTCCATCCTGCCCTGTGCTCCATCCTGCCCTGTGCTCCATCCTGCCCTGTGCTCCATCCCACCGCGCTGCGGGGTTCCCATGGGAACGGGCAGCATCCGCATCACCTCTGCTCCGGACACGGCCGGGTCACAGGGGGAAGAGCAAAACCCAGGCTACAAATACATAGCCGGGTGGCTGAAACCCCCAGAAAGGGCAGGGAGTGAGTGATCGGAGCTGAGAGCTCCCCGTGGGCTGCCAGGAGGTTCAATAATTGAACGGAGTTTGGGGGGAAAGAACGCCTTGCCCAGGTGAGGAGGGATAAAATGGCAAAGCCAGCTGCAGGGTCTGGGTGCAGCTGTGGCTGCAGGGACAGGTCCAGACCCTGCCCTGGGTGCAGGTGCTGCTCTTCCCACTCAGGGCTCGCTGACAGGGAGTGACCCCGCTCCCCTTCACACTTCACACTGTCACAATATTCCTGCTGATTTCACTTGCTGTAGCAGAGGTTTTTGCACATACACATGAAGCATATTTAACCATTTTTTACAATACTCTACAAAACAGTTCTACCTCCCTCTGCTTCCTTCTTTCTACAGGTGTCTTTTAAGCCCTTCCCTTTTGCAGCTGCTGGTGACTCAAACGTGCAGCTACCTGAAAACTGTGTGCACCTGTGCCTGAGATTTTTTGTAGCAGTGCAGTTTGTATGCTCTTGCTCCTGATCTGAGCTAGTCTGATTTTTGAATCAAGCCCAGCTCCCTCAACTGACACTCAGTAACACTCATATATATCTGTATTAAAGGTTCTCCATGACCCCTATGATGGAGAAGGTCAGAAGGAACCATCACAATGGTCTCTGCTGGCCCTGGGCACTGTGAATGTCTGAATTTATATATTTGAATGCATCTGATTACTGCCTGCCCTTGCCAAAGGTGCTGGAATTTACAGAGTAGTGTCATTGCCATTAAGTGCCTGTTCTTTTCACCTTAAGGAATCCATTTCTGCTTTCTCTGTGAGCTGTGACCTAATTAATATATCAAATTCCTGCACTTTCCTGTTCTCTTCATTCCCTCATGCACACAGCAGATCTTGGTTCACACATTCTGACAGGAGCTTATTGCGTGGGAATTAACTCACCCCAGGAATGAGCACAGAGGATTCATGGGTTCATTTCTGCACTAACACGTTTGTTATTTGTTGGAGTGGACTGATGAAAAGCAAAGGGCAGCGAGTTTACAGCCAGGCACAGACACATCAGTGGGATGCAGTGCCACCAGGACAGAGTCACGGGAGGCTCCTGGCAGCCCTGGGGGCGAGAGCTTGGCCAGCAAAGCTCTCCCTGCCTGAGCACATCCCGGGGGCTGCCGGGTGAGGACAGCTCTGCTCCTCCAGGGGAACACTTCCTGCTCTTCTGTTGGCACTCTGGGCTTTGGCATAGCAAGAAAAAACTGTTTTATCTTGCTGAACGACCAAGTTACAACTTGTTATTATACACAGAACATATCTCCTCCTTCCAAGCCCCTGAAATACTCATTTAAATTAAAATACCAGGAGGTCCCCAGTGCATTTTCATAAACTTGTTGCCCTGTTCTGTTAGCAGAGAAATGTATAGAAAAGCTTAGTATGAGGTGGAGCAGCCTGACACAAAGCAAATCTCCAAAAGCTACTGATTTTCACTTGTGTTGTTGAGACAAAATATTTAAGTGGAGTTTTATATAATCCCCATCTGGTTGTGCACAACTTAATAATGTAAAGAGCATTTGTTCCCCCGGGGTGCTCAGTGCCTCTTGCAGAACTGTTGTTTTCCTCCGTGCCCCAACACAAACAGCTCATCCTCAGCTGCCTTCAGTACAGGCATCTTGAAACTGAAACCCAACACTCCACCCAGGTCTGCCCGTGTGTCTGGGTGTCACTGGACATTCCTCACCAGAGATGTACAAATGCACCACAGAAACCTCTGGGCACCAGCGTGGAGATTGGATGAAAAATCAGCAGAAGAACATATTGTACTTAAAAAGAAAATACCAAACCCCAAACCAGAGAACATTTTGAGTTAATTGTTTCTAAGTATTTTCAGAGATTCCTTAATATTTAAAGCAGTGGAAAGTTTCTCATCATGTCATCCCCAACTGGAAAAGAGAAGAACCTGAAACCATGGGTAAAATTGTTCAGAAATATTTAACATTGACCTCGCTCTGCCCTTGTGTTAAAGTTGGCAACAATTTATTGATTTCTACAGGACTAAATTTAGTCTGATGTTGAGACTTTTGGAACAAAAAGATCCCACATTGTCATGGTTTAACCCCAGTCAGCATGCAAGCCTCACACAGCCACTGGGGAGAGAGTCAGAAGGGTAAAAGGGAGAAAACTTGTGGGTTGAGATAGACAGTTTAATAGGTGAAGCAAAAGCCACACACACGCACAAAGGAAAGGAATCAATTCACTCCCTTCCATGGGCAGTCAGGTATTCAGCCACCTCCAGAACAGCAGGGCTCCAGCACGTGTGACAGCTACTGCAATGAGACAGGTGACAAACCCCAGTTTGTCACTGAGCATGATGTCCTATGGTCTGGAACATCCCTTGGGATCACCTTTCCTGGCTCTTTCCCCTCCCAGGCACTCCCAGCTTTCCTGCCAGCGTGGCAGTACGAGGAGCAGGAAAGGCCTTGGTTCCGTGTGAGCCCTGCTCAGACAGAGCAAAACCATCTCTATTTATAATCCCTGTGTTCAGCACAAATCCCAAACAGCCCCATACCAGCCAGTGGGAAGGACATTAACTCCAGCCCAGCCAAAAGCAGCAGGGGCAGGTGCAGCAGTGGAGCAGGAGTGCCTCAGGCAGCACCTGCAGGATTTTTGCACCATGATATTCGCAGACACCAGGCTGCAGAGGCGGCTCCAGAGGCACTGGTTTTCATTTCCTGTCATTAATTTTTGGCTGAAAGGCTCTGTTTGAGCACTGGTCCCACCAGCCCACTGCCATTCCTTGGTGAGCTGAGTGCAGCAGCCTGGGGTGCCGAGAGCAGTCGCTGCCTGCCAGGCACACAGGGGCTCAGGACATGCTAACAGCCTTTCACTGGCCAAAATGCTCCCAGCCCACGTGCTAAAGCAAATTTATCACCCTAGCAGAGGTTGTGCTGGCAGGTCCCTCTAACCCAACCTTTGCTGCTGTGGCTGTGCCACAGCTCCACATGTATCTGGTCATTTCACACAGAAATTACTTGAAAGCACACAAACAAAACCCTTTTTTCTTTTTTTGTTTTTCAGTCTACTGCAATGATTTTAGGCCAACATGAATCAGCCAAAAGCATCTCACAGTTTTACAGAGAAGTATGGAAACTTCCATGAAAATGCTGTGAGGGTTAGCAGCCAAAGGAGCCAGAAATATTTAAAATTCAAACTTTGTCCTGGAGTGCTTTAAGGTGGACATGATGAGTAGCATCACTCTGGGCATTTCATAGTAAACCAATGCTGATTGAGTTGGGCCTGGCCTGAGGGCAGGATGAAAGGACAGTGGCAGCCTGGGGACAGGAGGCAGCAGGTGAGCAGGCACAGCCCTGACCTGGCACAGGAGTCACACAATGAGCCCAGGAATTGGCCTTGGCTGGTTTTGACCTTCTGCCAACAGCAACAAGCAACACTTGTTGACATTTCAGAGACATTTTTTTTTGCACATGCAGATATCTCCCATTTGGACACAATGCTGATCCAGTAAATGTTATAAAAATCATGAGTAATCTCACTGGCTCCAAACTACTCCAGTATAAAAACTCCCACACTGATAATCCAGCTACACTTAGACACGGTGATAGGTCTGTAATACCTTCCATCCTCTTTGATTGTCCCCAACAGTGCCTTCCATTGCCAGCTTTGTGCCTTAGAGTCCCTCTTTGCCTGTTTGCTTCTTAGTCCGGGTGCAATTCCCTTCCCCACCACTCAAAATAAACCAAGAAAAACCCCCAAAAGCCTGAATTAATTCATCTGCTTGCAGAAACGTGAGGATGCTGAGCATTTTGAGAACAAGTACCAGCAAGAGCCCAGAAACAATGTCCCAGCTCCAGGAAAGGCTAAACCCTTCCTTCTCAGGGGGAGGTGACTCTTTCCTTCCAGTGCCCAGTTTCTGTCAGTGATCCCCTGTGCAGTTATTCCCTGTCTCTGGGTGGACACAACACCCAGGGCTCTGATCCCACCAGAGATCTGCGATGGGGTCACAGGCAGGGGCTGACAAATAGGAAACAACTTGCATTCCCATGCAGACAAAATGGGAAAATCAGGGGAAATCCAAAGGCAAGAGAGTCAACACGTTAACAGAAGTGTTTCTTAGCTGACATTCCAGCTCTCCTGCACACGTTTAGCCTTTTTCAGCTGAAGGACTTGGGAGCAGAGTTTGTATACAAATTGTTCCCAGTCCCTTGTGCCATGTGGCTGCTGATTTGCCATTGCTTGGACTCCATTCCTTTGCTAAAAACTGCTTGGCTTGTTGTGCTGCTGTGTTTATCACTTCATTGCTGCCTTTCCCTGCTCCTAAACACAAAGCAGTTCTCAGCCTTTGCAATGCAAGGGTAGCAGACCTGCCTGCACTCCATCTCTCTGCCAGGGTAAGACATTCCCCAAACGTGCTCCTGCTCCAATGAAAGTTCATTTATCCTCCCTGTAAATTACTGGGAGGTGCAGGAGAGGCCAGAGAGCTCCTCATGGGGCCCTGGCCCCCTCAGCACCTCCCAGCTCTGATTTAATTAGGAACTCAACTTTCCCCAGCAAGGCTTCCGTGCTTTGCCATAGATTATCAACCCGTGCCCCTCTTGCCCAGAGGAGCCAAGGCAGGGATCCCCAGCCCTGTCCCTGCACACTGGCACACTCCAGCAGTCCCAGCACTGTCTCACCAAGAGGCTGATGAGTGCCAGGAGCCACTGGAGCTGTATTTCCCTGGATCATGGGGCCTCAGCAGAGTCTGGCTGCTCCTCCTGCCGTGGTGTGTCCCCTACAGCCCAGCTCGCTCTGCATTTCACCAGTGAGCTGCTGCTCATCAAAGAAGCCAGGGTAAAAGTCAGAACAAGAGAACTATGAGGAGGCAATTTCAGCTCCTGCTCAGCTTAGCCTGTTTATGCCTGAATTTATGTGCCAGAATGAGACTAAACAGAGGGAGGAGGAGCCATTTGTCACCAGAACACCAGCAGGAAAAGCAGCTCCAGCCCGTCTATGGTGCAGCAAGCAGCCTGCTCTATAGTGCCCAAACCACTGCTGGGGAGTCTGGGGTGAGCTGTGTGCTGGGACTGACGCCAGTGGTGACAAACAAAACCCCTGAGTGTTGGCAGCTGAAACACCAGGTAATTACTTAATTGACTCCATGATTTCCACCTTGGTGCAGCAGCTTGCAGCACTCAGGCTAAAAGCAGAAGCCCATTAGTAATTCTGGCAGCAGTTAATGTCCCAGACCACTGAAAGCAGAAACCCAGAGCAGGGCCTGGTGCAGGGCTTGGAAGCTGAGAGATGCCCTGCATCCATCCATCCATCCATCTGCCAGGATCACTCACCTCTGCTGGACCCAGCAGCTCTGACCAGAGACACAGACCCAGAGTGTCCAGAACTGAGAGACCCAGGCAGGGAAACGAGACCAAAATTCCAGACAAGTCAATAGAAATTCAGCACAGAAATGAATTGGCCCCATTCCCTGCTGGGTGGTACTGGGAAGGCAGCCACACGAGTCCTGCTGGGACGTGGGGAGGTGGGAGCCTTGGGATGGGCAGGGGACAGCAGATCCACACAAGGTTGAAATTGGAATCAAGAGGCAAACGAGTGAGCAAAGTTATAAAGATGCTGCAGAATATCACTGCCAGAATGGGGAAGCTCTGTGGGAATAATAAAACCACATTTGGGGGCCATTTTGGCTGTCAGGTCTGTAAAACATTTGCTTGCATTCCCCTCAGACAGACCAGCCCTCACCTCACAGCCAGGCAGGCAGGTCTGGGGGCACAGCAGCATCACGGGGGCTGCACACTGGGCAGCACTCAGCTGATTCAGTGTCAGCACTGTTCACTGATAACCCCAGCCTTAAACACAGCTAACTGTGCAGGTAAGCTGACTTTGGCAGAATGGACCCACCCTGGCCCCAGCTGGGCCGGGGACAGCGTGTCAGGGCTTTGCTGCTGTCAGCTCCCGGCAGCAGCACAGCTGGATCCAAAGCCAGGAGCAGCTGGATCCAAAGCCAGGAGCAAACAGCACAAGGGAAGGGGTGGCTGCACACGAGGCTTGTCCCCAAAAGCCCTGTGAACAATGTATAACTTCTTACAGGAAACAATCATTTATGTAATTCCCATGGACTTCAGTTGCCACACCAGGGAGGAGGCAAGGCATTAGTCATGCACTAGCAGATGTTTTGACTTACGTAAGACTTAACTTTTTTCTTTCTTCCTTTCAAGAAAAAGGGTGCATCTGACCCTAGAGCCTTGTTGAGAGCCTCCTCAGCCATTGCCATGGCCTCACAAGCTCGGCACTGCCCTGCTCCGTGGCACAGCTCTGCCAGCTTCAGCACTTGCCCAGTCATTGCTAAAAATATTTTTATGAAAGCTGTCTTGAAGGGGGTGGAAAAAATGGATGCAACAACAGTTTAGAGAGAAATCCAACACGAGTTCATTAGTGTTGAGCAGCAGCAGCAGGGGGTGGGTAACGCTGCCAGGAACAGTTCTCTGTTCAGCTGAGACACATCAAGGAGGGAAACTCATTAGCTTTGAGAGGAGAGGAAGGTCTGGGCTGGTGAGCAGCACTGATGACAGCCCCTTCCTGGGCGAGGCACTGGGAGCACAGGGCTCTGGCCAGGCTGCAGAGCCCTGTCCAGCCCCATCCCTCACTGCTCTCCGGGACAGCAGCCAAAGGAGCTGCACCAGCTCCCAGCCAAAGGAGCTGCGCCAGCTCCCAGCCAAAGGAGCTGCACCAGCCCCCAGCCAAGCTCATGCTCATCAGAATCTCCACGTGCCCCAGGCTGCTGCGCCTCTTAATTAAGAAATTTGTCTTTGTTAGATAGAACTGGACACATTTGCATGTCCAGGGATGAGTCTCGTGCTGATGGGGCTCGGGTGGAATCTGGAGCTGTCAGAGGGTGCCTGGCCTTTGGATCTGTCAGGAGGGTGTGATTACATTTAAATCTCTGGGAAAAGCTTTGCTCCAGAGCCGAGGCTTCATTTCCAACACAAAAACCTCCCCTGATCTTTCAGCATCAAGGACTCCAAGCCCAAATCTCTGGAAAATTCCTGGGGAGGGAAGAGGCATCTCTGTGGACCAGAGCAAGGCTGGTTTACCTGCAATGCTTATGCTGATCTGATGCACGAGGTATTTAAAATCCAGAAAATCACACTTTTATCTCATGAAACACAAACCAAAATGCTTCAACAGCTGCTGCTCCCCACCCCACAAGCAAGGGGAGTGATCCCAAAGGGCAGCAGGAATGTGGTGCTGTTCTCCAGCTGAGCTGTGATTATAAAATGTTTCCAACTGCTCCACAGTATTTGCAGAAGATGGATAATGCTGCAGTCTCTCAGGCTGCTAAAGTCTGGTTTCCAGTGTTTCTATAGTGAGGCTGTAGGTGTATATTAAGGGGAAATATAAAAGTTATCAAAAGTTGGGTAAATACTCTTATTTTCATTCAGTGCCTGCAGCCAGCTCAGGATACAGCACAGCCTCCCCGAGGGAGAGGGCTCAGCCTGGCTGCTCTGGGTCCAGAGGTGCTGGGGGTAGGGACAGTTGGGGGCACCAGGACCTCTGCAGACACCACCACACCAGCACTGGCCAGCCTTGGGAAGGGCTCTGCTCCAGGGAGATGGGGACATTGCTCTGGCTTGTGCTGGAGCAGGGAGTGAAACATTCAAAGACAAATACTAGAATTGAAACCGAGCTCAGAATGCAGCAAAACCCCAGCAGCAGCAGCAGCTGGGGCCAGCACTGTCTCTCCCAGGCTGATGAGCTATCACTGGCCAGGGCCAGGGCAGCTGATATCTGAAAAACATTTTGCCAGCTTCAAGAATCAGTCTCATCTGGCAAGTCTTTTCTCCTCTCCACAGGAAATCAGACATAAGCTCGCAGGGAATGCCTCCAAACACAGGCACATCCACACAGGCAAATCTCTGCCATGTGCCTGGGGTGGCTCCTGCTGCCCTGCCCCGGGGGCTGAGCTGGTGGGCAGCTCCAGACACCGAGGGTGCCACGGGCAGAGGGGTCAGGCAGGAAAAAGGGCCCTGAACGGCCCAAGATGGGCAAGGCCAGCCGCCAGCAACGAGGGTGCAATAAATCTACACCCTTAGCACTGATGTCCACCCTCAGCAACAAAGCCAATGTAACAGAGCATTTCCCAAATGCTCACAAGACCAGGGAACTCCAGGCAAGTCACAGCTGCTGCCCAAAGGGATCTGCAGCCACATCTGAGCTGAAACAGCAGCAAGGGCTGCAAAATCCCTCTGAACTGGGATGTTGGGGCAAGCCACTACCCTCTGGTGTCCCCAGAGCATCCCACTGGCTCCCACTGGGAAGGAATGCCCCTCTGTGCACCCTGGGCTCCCTGGCGTGGCCCGAGGCTGTGCACAGATGCCATTCCCAGGACACAGCCATGCCCAGGGCAGTCGGACTCAGAGGCCACACGAGGGACAGGGCAGCCATGCACTGCCCCTGCCATGAGCTCACAGAGGGCTCTGGGCACCCACAGCACACTGCTCTGTTTTAGTCTTAAGCATGGATGGAAAATCTTTACCTCATTTGCTAAAAGCACTTTAATGTCTTTGCACACAAAAAAAAAAATACAAAAATGTATTAGCAATTTGGATTATTTGATTCAGTCAGCAGGACTGAAAGCACTTGCTTCACTTTGAGTCCAGGTTCAAAGCACTAATCACTAGGTTCTGCATAATTTCATTTATGTTTCGTTTCTGTGTCATTTTTTCATTCATTAGCTATGAGTGTGACGGGTGCCAGAGTGCCCTTAGGTGCCCCTTGGAGCACACAGAGGGAGTGGCTGTCGGCTCCATCCTCACTGAACTGCTGGACCAGTCCCAGTTAAGGGCAAATCACCCACAGACTATTCCTTGGCAGTCTGCTACCCCGGAGATGAAGGGAGGGAGGGAAGCTGAGAGCTCCTTTAATCCCCTCTGAGGGTTCTGGTGTCGGGGCAGAGCACGGCCTGGCACTGCCACATCCAGCCCCGCAGCTCCAGCCCCGCAGCTCCAGCCCCACAGCTCCAGCCCCACAGCTCCAGCCCCGCAGCTCCTCCTCACCAGCGGAGAGCAGCGAGCGCTGCCCGGGACAGCACCTGCCCCCCGCCCTCTCTGTCCCCTCTGGGTTTGCATTTCAGCGCTTTTCCATTTGACACAATTCCTTCCCTGATGGAAGGAACCTGGTCCCCGTTCAGTCTGGGCTGGGTCTGTGACTCTCCTGCTCTCTGCGCATCCTTCACATCCCGCGGTGCCCGGCTCCTGGAAGTGCCTGCACACTCCCACCAGTTGAAAGGTATTTTTAACTTCGGGAGGAAATCAACGCACGTGTCAGAGCGCAGCAGTGTGGAAAGGTAATTTAAATGCAAATGCTGCATTCAGCCCATAGAAATTAATAAATACATTCAATTTATTGTTCACACTTAAGAGTTAATAATTATTACACCTCACCCGGGTAACTGGACCCTCTGGAGATAAATAGTTCAGGTATTTGTTTCAGTTCAATCAGTCAGCGGCAGCCCGTGCAGCACCTTCGCCTGGAGAGAAAGGAAAGGGAAGGAAAGGGGAGGAAGGGAGAGGATAAAAAGGGGAAAGGAAAAAGGAAAGGGAAAAGGAAAGGAATGCGGCGCCCCCTCCGCTCGCGGGGCGCTGCTGCCCTCTGCTGGCGGCGGGCGGGAGGAGCGGGACACCGATCACAGCCCGCGGGGACACCGAGCACAGCCCGCGGGGACACCGAGCACAGCCCGCGGGGACACCGAGCACAGCCCGCGGGGACACCGAGCACACACCGAGCACACCCGGTGCACAGCCCGCAGTACACAGCCCGGAACACACCCTGCACNGAAAAGGAGAGGGAAAAGGAAAGGAATGCGGCGCCCCCTCCGCTCGCGGGGCGCTGCTGCCCTCTGCTGGCGGCGGGCGGGAGGAGCGGGACACCGATCACAGCCCGCGGGGACACCGAGCACACACCGAGCACAGAGCCCGGAGCGCACAGGCCGGAGCGCACAGCCCGGAGCGCACCGAACACAGCTCGGAGCGCACAGCCCGGAGCGCACCGAACACAGCTCGGAGCGCACAGCCCGGAGCGCACCGAACACAGCTCGGAGCGCACAGCCCGGAGCGCACCGAACACAGCTCGGAGCGCACAGCCCGGAGCGCACCGAACACAGCTCGGAGCGCACAGCCCGGAGCGCACCGAACACAGCTCGGAGCGCACAGCCCGGAGCGCACCGAACACAGCTCGGAGCGCACAGCCCGGAGCGCACCGAACACAGCTCGGAGCGCACAGCCCGGAGCACACAGCCCGGAGCGCACCGAACACAGCTCGGAGCGCACAGCCCGGATCACAGCCCGGAGCGCACAGCCCGGAGCACAGAACCCGGAGCACAGAACCCGGAGCACAGAGCCCGGAGCACAGAACCGGAAGCACAGAACCCGGA
>VZTB01014676.1:357781-402143 GCA_013397245.1 Thryothorus ludovicianus | reverse complement strand
GGAGCGCACAGCCCGGAGCGCACAGCCCGGAGCGCACAGCCCGGAGCACAGAGCCCGGAGCACAGAGCCCGGAGCACAGCCCGGAGCGCACAGCCCGGAGCGCACAGCCCGGAGCGCACAGCCCGGAGCGCACAGCCCGGAGCGCACAGCCCGGAGCGCACAGCCCGGAGCGCACAGCCCGAGCGCACAGCCCGGAGCGCACCGAGCATAGCCCGCACACACTCCGCAGAGGCTTCCCACGTGTCGCACACAGCTGGTACACAGCTGGCACTCTCCAGGGCCTAGCTCTGTTCCTTCACACGCATCTGCTGCCCCGGGACCTGCTGGAGCCACCCCCGGGCTGTCCCCAGGGCGGTGCCCGCCCCCGGCACCTCCCGGCCCGGGACGGGCCGTGTCAGAACCGGACCTGCTGCTGCCAGCTGCTCCCGGTGCTGAGGACACGCTGGTGACCAGCGCGGAGCCTGGAGCCTGCCCTGCCCTCAGCTCCCCTGGGCTGAGACCATTAACCGTGTTTAAGGAGCGGTAACTAAGGACGGGGTGATGAAGGTCGAGCCCCACCTGCAGCTTAGCCAGTCCTACAGGGCCCACACAGAGCCCTGCTCTAGCATCCCCAGCTGTGTCTGCAGCTGTCCCTCCTCGAGGATGGAATCGGGGAGGTCTCTGCCTCTCCATGCTGCCAGGATGGGAGCAAAGTGAAGTCATGAACCAGCAGCAAAAAAAAACCCAAAACAATGGGAAGACGTAACCCAGCCTGAATAGTCCAGCACAGTTCCTCACAGCTTGGGTGTGAAGGGCTCTGGGGCTGTTTGTTTGCAATCTGAGTTTTTTATCCCCTCAGAAGCCACGAACAGCACCCAGAGCCCGGCTGCAGGGGCAGGAGACTGTGTCTGTATTGCCCAGGGCAGGGCAGGATGCTGTGGGGTGTAGGAGGGTGTGGGAAAGAAGCACAGGCAAGAGGCAGAAAATCTCCTGAAACCAGACAACATTTGAGAAAAGTTAAGCAGTTTATTCAACAGGATGAGTCCACACCCAACCAGTGGCTTCATCTACATGGCATCACCAGCACACACGAGGACCCACTCAGACACTCTAGCTGACGGCATCTCACCATACATTACAGAGACAACACCAGAGGAGGAGGAGGAGGAGGAGGAGGATGACCGGTACAGTGGGCAGCAGCCGGCGGTTCCCCACGGCCTCCCGGCAAAACCAACCCCGTCCCCACCAGCCCTCGCAGCCCAGCCACGCAAAGCAAACCAGACTCAGGACATCCACTGCTGCCCCGCGAGAACCACAACACTGCGAGGGGAAGAACACACCTGGCACACAAAAACGACCCACAGGGACTTCAGCCTAAGGAACAAAGTGCAGTCAGCACTGCCCAGGGTCTGCCCAGGGCAGGGCCACAGTGCCTCCATGCACCCCTCAGCACTAGGGCTGGGATGGACAGGGCAGGGCTGTGGTGACCCCTCAGCACCAGGGCAGGGCCATGGCTGGGCTGGGCAGTCTGTCTAGGGCAGGGCAGCAGGAGCTGAGCCTAGGCTGGCGCTCGCCCTGCACAGCAGAGAAGCCGCTGCCCTGAGCAGCCTCCCTCTGCAGGCAGGGCAGAGCTCACCCCACCCCACCCCGGCTCTGGCAGCAGCTCGGCCGTGGGCTGTCACAGTGAAGCTCTGTGAACTCTGAAGCCCACACACAGTCTGTGCCCTCAGGGAGGTACCGAGGATCGGAGTCAGTCACTCACGAACCACGAGCGAGTTCCAGTTATGATGCTCCTACAACGTATGTGGTTCAATTTTGTGCCAAGTTTGCTTACAGAAAAATACATTTCTTCCCTTAAAATTACAGTAGTTAAAACTACGCTTGGAATACCATATTACAAAGGGGGAGTTTATTCTCCAACAAAAAGTCTTGGTTCCCTTTTCATTAAACAGAAAAATGGAAGGACTCTAAAAGCAATCACCCCCAGCACAACACAACTGCCCAGACGAATCCATGTGTGCACAGCCCCCAGGCCTGAACTCCAACCGTTTGTTTTGGTGCTCAAAAAGGCACTTAAAGATAAGAAAACAACTGTATTAAAAACCCACAACAGAACAAAACAAAGGAAAACGAAAGGCAATAATTTAATAGAAAGACACTGGTATTTGTACCGTATGGTCAAAACTAAGAAGGGAGGAAATAAAATTCCTAATGAAGATGGGTTTGCTCTCAAGTCATCTCAGAAAGCATATAAAAAACTGGCAAAGTGAACGTTCTCCAGGAACTAAATGGAAACAAAAGTAGTAATTACTGGCAATGGATACACAGCACTCGTGCCAATGGGTCCTTCTTCCCTCCCCAGCACAGGTCCCTGACCAGCCCAGCCTGGCTGAACACCTGCAGCCGCTGGCCAGGCCGGGCAGGGGCCAGGGGCTGTGCCAGCAAAGGGGGACGGTGGAGAAATAAACACCAACATGAACCAAACGCCAAGGACGTTCACAGACAAGCACACACACACCCTCTGCCCTGCCAGGGGGACAGGGAGGGACATGGGCAGAGCTGCTCCCCACGGGCTCTGCGAGGGGTGCCCGCAGCTTCGCTTCCCTTCGGGATTACTATTATTATTACTGGGTTTATTTTTACATTGAGCTACCTACTAAGTGCAAAGATTTGGTGGCATCGGCTTTATCTAATTTTAGCCTATTTTTGTACAGTTTACAGGTTAACAGTTACTTTCGAGCAGTTAAGCAAGTACAGCAATATTTACAGGGCTGGCAGAGTGGGGTGTGAGGGACACGTGCGACGGGCACGGGCAGGCAGCAGCCGGTCCCAACAGCGACATCAGCTCTGTGCCCAGTGCAGGGGGCAGCTGTGCAGGTGCACATGGGGGGGTGCAGCTGTGCAAGTACAAGCATGGAGGTGCAGAGGTACAGGTGTGAATGTACAGGCAGTCTTGCACGCGTGTGAACTCCCCAGCTGAGGAGAGAGGAGCCACTGCAGGACTGATGGGTTCTCCACCCTGTCAGTGCCCCCGCTGCCTTCTGGAAGTCAGGCTGCTTCTCCTGCAGGGGTCCGCAGCAGGGCTGGAGATGAGGAAGATGAAGCGTGGACAAAGCAAAGCCCCAGGCAGGGGAGGTGGCTGTTGGGTGAGTCAAGAGGGCTTGCAGGCATCTTCACCCAGGCACGAAGCAGCAGGACCAGAGACAGCAGGGAGGAAGGATGAACATTAGGAGACATTAGCATGTGACCATGGGGAAGTGCTAAATCAAACCACAGGGCATTGCATGGAAATCTGTACAAGGAAAAGCTGCAGGAGAAGCACAGAGCATCTTGGATTCAGTGCTTGGAGAGGAGTCTGGATTATCAGACAGGACCATGCAATCCCCAGCCTTCTGCATATTTTTTTCTCTGAGTAAGACAAAATGTAGATTCCTTTGCATAAACTCAAACGGCTGTATTATATGGTACAGTACAGAAAGTGCAAAGTAGCACCCATCAGATGAATTTTGCATCTGATGCGGTCAAACACGGCTCATGCTTCTCATGCAGGACGACCACTCTGACCCGAGACCCCTCCTCGCTGCTCAGGCCTGACTCTCCAGAGACTGCTGGGTTGGGTTTTGATTAAAAATAAAAGAAAGGAAAAAGCGCGTGGGGAAAGGGAGATGAAGAATCTCCAAACTCTGTAAGTTACTCCAAGCTTTACCACAGGTTTGGCCACTAGTCCTTGTTCACTCTGGGACCTGCAGAGGGGCGGCGTTCCACGGTCGCGGTGCAGCGCAGCGTCCTCCTCCTGCCCGAGGGCGATGGCACCCCTCTGTCCCACTCCACACGCTCACTTCACTCCGTGCCCACACACACCCTGCTTTGTCCCTGCTGCCAGGGCATCACGGGCACATGAAGACGTCTCAGGATTCAGGATTGGAAAGACTCCAGCTGGCTGGACACACATGGTCATGTATGGATTTCCAGCTCTTCTCCACAGCCCAGCAGTGAACAGACCCCACTTTATTCTTATCCCTTTTTTTTTTTCAATGCCAAGAGGTACAGAAAATAAATTCCAGGATGGCCTTGTATTGCTTGATGCACAGCTGCTGCAGTGTGGGCTTCCATGTGCACACAGACAGCCTCGGAAACCCAGACCAACCTACTGTCTCGAGAGAGGACATTTCAGAGCCAGTTTCTGAGGTAAATCTACTGTTTCTAAAAGTCACTGAATTCTGTACACTTTGTTTTTAATATATACTTCTACATTGAGTGTGTTCTCCAGTGCCAACACGTAGACCTGCCGTCTCCTCCTGCTGTAGGACTGCAAGCTCAGGAAGTGTTTCTGCATGGATGGGGTGTGTGCACGCCTACGTACATACACACACACGTATGTACAGCACCAGGCCCAGGCCCCACACGTGTTCCCTTTCACAGAGGCTCCCCGAGCAGGGCTCTGACCCGCTGCCCACCCCACGAGGCTCCCGCTGTCCCGCCGCAGTCCCCCCGCCCTACATGGTGCCCGATTTATCTGCCGAGCTGCTGGGGAAGAGCTTCTCGGTGGGGGTGACGGCGGGGCTGCCCACCCCCGAGCTGCTGCTGCTGCTGGAGCGGTGCTGCACCACCGGCCGCACCGGCCGCATGGGCGGCGGCCGCAGCTGCGCCCCGGCCAGCCGGGCCGACAGCGCCGGCTTGAAGGTGGTCATCATCTCGGTGGTGGAGCTGCTGCTGCGCCGCATGGCCGCGTCGGGGTCCCGGATCAGGATGGTGTGCAGGGGGCTGGCCGGCTCCGAGTTGGCGGCGCCCATCGGGGGGTTCTTCATGGGCTCCAGCGTGTCCAGGACCACGTCGGGCGCCTGCTTGGCTGTGTTCTGCCGCTCCAGCTCCCGCAGCTCGTTCAGCGCTGTGCTCATGGTCTTCTCGATGTCCTGTGAGTGCCAAAGGCCCGTCAGCACCACCTCTCCTGCACTCCACCCCACTATCTGTCTGCAGAGGGGGTCTCTCATCTAAGAGCTCCCAGGGCAAACAGGCGCTTTGGGAGCAGGTGTGAAACCCAAATTGGCTGCACAAAGGTGCCCTGTGTTCCCCAGGTCAGCCTGGTCACCGGCTCCAAAGGGTGGGAATCCTGAGCACCAGGAGTGACGGGGTGAACACAGCCTGCCCACACAGCTCCCCCACAGCACTGAGGCTGCCTTTTCCTCACACAAGAGGCCTGGCAGCCTCCACTGGATGTACAGGGCCTCTGCTGTCCCAGTGCCCACAGGACAATGGAACGTGGCAGTGACACACACAGGCATGTTTATGGAGCGAGTGGCACAACAGCAGCTTGCCATGGATATATGAGAGGCAGCAACAAGGCCTGAAGCAGCTGAGGAGAGATCAGCTACAGCCCCTCATTGCCCACCCATCTCCAGGCTTTAGTCTGTCCATGAGGATCCCCTAGAAGGTGAATCCAGTTCAACCAGAAGCGCCCATGCACAGGGAACTGGCTACTGCCTACAGCTACAGCACTGAGATCTCTCACACAAATGGAGAGGCTCTACTTTGCCTTTGCTTAAACCCACCTCAACTTAATTAAGGCCACTAACTCAGCAAGACCATTGGAGAAGCAATTTAAGACACCAGTCAATTTAAGTCACACTAGTTAATGCTGTCCTGGTGTAGACAAGTCCCTGGTTTTATAATACCTACAAAATGCTCAGTGAGCCTCAGGTAATGTTCAAAGGATCAACTGAGGGGAAGTATCAAGTTAGTTCCAATTCATTCTATTAAGCTTCTAAGATGATGAGTGAAAATACTCTCCCAGAAAAGCCTCAGGACCGCCAAGCCCAGCAGCCCCACAGGCTTCAAGGTGAAAATTTACATCATCTGGGTGAGCATCTTTTACAAGAACAACCCAACACAGCTGGGTGTGACAGCAGCACTGTAACAGAGTCCGAGGTGAAGGGGCTCCAGCCACTCCCCAGTGAGTTTCCCTTCAGCCTCTTGCTCCCTTCCCAGCCCTCTTACCTCAGCAAGAGCTTCTGCTTCCAGGGATTTCTGGTCTCCCAGGCTGCTGTGCCGGGTGGATCCGCAGGTGGATCTCAGTGGGTGGCTGTCAACCAGGCCCTTCCTGTCTGGGAAATTGATGCTGCCCGCGCTGCCGAACGTCGCCATCCTGCGCTTCTCTGGACTCTCAATCCTGCCCCTGTTGAGGGGGATCTTGTGGGGGCTGCTGGGGCAGGCTGCTGCTCGAGGAGGGGTGTCCATGCCAGGCCCCATCCCTCGGGGCGGGCTGTGGGTGTCCCCCCCGCTGCGGCGCCGGGGGATGGCTGCACCATCGGACCTCAAGCGCACCCTGCAAAGAACCCAGCACAGCAGGTCAGCACCTGCCAGCCCCACTGCAGCTGGCCATGCTGCAAGGCAATCGCTCAGCCCTGAGCTCAGCTCAGACCAAATTCCAGCCTTCCAGCTTCTGAAGACTCAAGCAAGAGGGCAGACATATTTTAGCTGGTACCAAGAGAGGGACAGCACCAAATCATGAGCGTACTTTGGGTTGGAAGGGACCTCAAAGGTCACCTTGTTTCACGCCCCTGCCAAGGGCAGGGACACCTTCCACTACCCAGGTTGCTCAGGGCCCCACTGTACCCTCTGTAAGTGTTAAATCCCCAATAGTAGTGCACATGAAATCCCCTCCAAGCTCCCATTACCCTGCAGTGCTCACTGCAGCTTTCACTCCCATCCTGTCGTACCCCACACACCGACTGTCCACACCTGTGACTGCAACCACCTCCATGGTCTCAGGAGTTACCTGCCCATCACTCCTCCAAAGCCATAGTCCATGATGTGATCTGTGGGCGATTGGATGTCGTTCTTGGAGGAGGCTTTGTCGTCCAGCAGCGGCCCGCTGCTCGCCTCGCTGTCTGCCTTCTGGCTCAGGCTGTCAGAGAATGCATCATCCCTGGGGAAAGGACCACACCAGTGACAGGGTGTGCCCCGGGCAGCCAGGGCCCAGTGCCACACCAGTCTGAGCACCACCACTTCAGCAGCTCCACATTTATTAACAAAGAGCTGGGCCACAGCCACCGCTTCACTGGGAGCTTGGAAACAGCCACATCTGCCTCCTCCATCCCCTGTGATGTGGCTGCCACTGAGATACAGTGCTTGGAAGAGAAGCACCTGCAAAGGGCCCTGGGATCAGCCACAGGCCAGGTGAGCACTGAACAATCCAGGTCAATGCTCCCAGGGACAAGGCCAGCGGGAAGCCTGGGTCACACCACACTGGGGAGTCAATGAGAGATGGGGTCCAGGCACACTGAGGTGCAGTGTTTAGTACTGGTCTTTAGCAGCCTAAATGACCAAAAAATGGAGCCAATACATGGAGAGGGAGAAGTGAACAGGCCCAGATTTCTCACCAAAGTCCTTAAACCTCAGCAAAAGTGACTGATTAATTTAGGTGACTGAAATGGACCTTGTGTAAGTACACGATTTTAACCCTCACTTTACTCACATGTCTTGCACCACGATGTACTGGTGGGGAATGAGCCCGTCCACCCCGTTGTGTCTCCCTTCCCACCAGTCCTCCGATGCCCGATGGTACAGCAGGAGTGAGGCCCCTTTCTTGAAGGAGAGCTCCCGTGGAGATCGTCCAATGTAGTCAAACTTGGCTATGGCTTCAATCTGCTCCACCTCTGCACAGGAGAGAGGCCCAGCAAGAGCAGCTCAGTTCAGCCATGCAGGGGAGGCTGAGCCCTAGAGAGCCTCACCAGGGCAGCAGTGCTGCTGCCCAGCATCCCCAGAGCACCTCACACTGAGCACAGCTGCCTTGTTTCCAGACTGATCAATTCTTATTGCTGTTCCAGGCTTTCTGGGACCTCTCAGACTCACAAACTACTGGCAATTCCAAACAGCTACAAACCAGATGGGGAGCAGCAGGAATCTCCCTCTGTGCATATGGCACCCTCACCCACACTCTCATTTTCTGCCTTTGGTTACAGAAACCCATTATCCTCCAGCCTGAGATTTTGTCAAGCTGTGTCAGATGCTGTGATCAAACCCCACTTACCTTCTCTTCCCTTCCTTATCCTGGAGACAGTTTGGCCTGAATTATTGATGAGCAACTAATGCCCCTTTGGGGATCCCCATGGAAATAATGATACCAGCCCCAGCCAGGCAGCTGCTCTGCACCCACCATCTGCAGCACTCTGCCTCACTGCTTCCCCACTTTTCCTAATGGCAGCTCTACCAAACACCTGTGACTCACAAACTGGGAGCTCAGGGCCTGAAATACAGCAGGGCTGAGGCAAAACTTCACTTAGGAAGGTCAGGAGCACACCAGGGTCCTCTAAACCTCTAGCCAAGGGTGTCACAGCAGGAGCTGCTGGGACACCCAATGGCACTGAGGAGCCTGTGAAAGAGCCTGGCTGCATGCAGATCTGTTTCCAGCTGGGAAACACCAAATCCTAAAGGAACCACTGCAATAACTGCAAAGCAGCAACAGTGTCCCTCTCCTCATTAACCAGTGACCCACACTGTGCCTTGCTTGGGTGGCAAACTGCTGCCACTCCCCAGCCAGCCCTGCCACTGTTGGAGTATTAACATTGATTATCTGAGACAGTGGATCATTTCAATCCCCACCCGGAGATTGGCAGACAGAAAATGACAAAGCAAAACACGGCCAGCCTGCCCAATTCCTCCAGATCTGCCTCACTCCCATTAAACATGGAAATTTGCTCTGCCCCATCACTGACTGTGGGCTCAGCAGCCATCAGTGCGTGACCTGACACTCTGCTCAGGGACCAAACCCACAGGGAGGAGGGGACACCAAAGGAGGACACAGGAGATGGTGCACTGGACCCTTGCCCCATTCCAGCCCCACCTGGGACAGGCCAGGCCACTTCAGCAGATTCATCTTCCCCACCTTAAGCAAGCCCTGCATGAGGACAGGGTGTTTGGGAACACCACAGGGGGATCATTAGAGAGTGTTCTGGGGGAGACAGAGCCAGGAGGGCACCCAGAGCCCTGACACACGGCTGGGAGCAGGGCAAGGGGGAGAGGCAGTATGCAAATCCACACTTGGCACCACAGTTAATCACCCGGAAACCCCGATCTGAGCTGTTAACGTGGCCACCCAAGTGTGAAATTGGCTGCACAGCAGCTCCCTTGCCTCCCTTTGCCAGGCCTGTCAGCTCCTGCCTGGAGCTGAGAGCAGGCCTGGAGCTGCCCAGCCCCACGTGCCTTCCCTGTGCCCAGAGCCACCCAACATCGTGTGCCCTTCCCTGTGCCCAGAGCCAACTGGCCCTGTGTGCTGTCCCCTGTGCCCTTCCCTGTGCCACTCCTCCTCCTGTGGCCCTGCTTGCCAGGTGAGCCCTTCCTCCTCCCACAGCCTCGCAGGGCAGATGTGTTCTGCTGAGGCAGGACACAGCCAGGGCAGCAGCAGCTGTGGGGAGCAGAAGGTGCTCAGGGCCCTTCCAAGGCAGCAAGCCCTGCCAGCAGGCAGCCCCTGCAGCCTCAGTGCTGCCTGCACAGCCCTGCAGCCCCTGCACAGCCCTGCAGCCCCTGCACAGCCCTGCAGCCCCTGCACAGCCCTGCAGCCCCTGCAGCCCCTGCTCAGCCCTGCAGCCCCTGCCCCTCTCACCATCGTCGCTCGTGTGTGGCTCTGTCCCGTTGTCGTGGTCCACTTCATCGATGGTGCCCGGCTCGCTGTGTGGGCTGTCACTGCAGGGGAACACACCAGGCTGGCACTCAGCAAATGACACCGTGCCCAACCCCTCAGCACACCTAAAGCTGCCCAGGGAGGTGGGGGATCCCCGACTCTGGAGGTGTACAAGAAGTGACTGGATGTGGGCAATAAGGTGGTGTTTGGTGAAAGGCTGGACTCACTCTTGGAGGTCTTTACCAACCTAAGTAATTCTGTGATTTGTGATTCTATGATTTCAAAGCACAGCAGATCCCCAAGCTTGCTCTGAGAACAGCAGACACTCACACCATGGCCAGAATGTCATGTTCTGCAGGCTCTTGTGTCTTTACTAGAGTTTGGCAAAACTGACACAAAGTGACACCAAGTTAAATGTCTCATTCCCTAATTCACAGTGAGCTTTTAGCTTCAGCTCCTCTGCTGCACCAGGAAGGATGCTGGCTGGTGACTGGTATCAGCCATGGTGAGGTCTCAGAAATGTATGAAACTTGTAGAAAATCAGATCAAGTCTGTTATGATCCTGGTTTGTTAAATCCAGACCTGAATGTTGGGTTAAAATTCCAGCAACAAAGGGAACTGGAAGGTTTGGGTTAACCTTGTGCCAAGGGATTTCACCCAACCAGCAAATTATGATGGAACTATGGATCTTTATTCAAAATTTCCAGCCTAGGAGGAACTTGGATAAAATTTAGCTGAAACTGTTTTGCTGACCACTTTTGTGGATCTGCAGCTCAAAAAATCTTCATCAGTATTTGCACTGGAAAAAGTTTCTTCTGCTGTTTTTTACTGAGGTTTATAATACTGGGTCAGCACAAGAAAATTAAATACCTGGTGAAACTGCCTGTTTTGACTGGCAAGACTAAATCAAATGGTTCAGTGTGCAAGAGCCCCTTGGCCTGAAGGAGGTGTTAGTACCCAGGGCCCCTGCAGAGAGCTCACCAGTACTCCTCCCCTCCAGTCATGCATTTCTCGTAGACAGGCCCCTCCAGCTCCCGGTGGCTGGGGAAGATGCCCTCGTGGTGGATGATGATGGTTTTGATGACCTCATTGACATGGGCCTGGCAGGACACCGGATCCTGCCCGTCAGGAATGTGCATCAGCGTGGGCCCGAAGCAGATGGCCAGGTTGTAGGGATCCATCATGTTCTCATCACTGTACTGTGACAAGCTGCAAGCACACGTGTGAGGGAGCTCCGTGCCTGCCACCCGCTTGGAAAAGCTCCCAGCACAGCCCCAGCACCGGGGAGCACTGGAATTGAGCTGGAAAAGCTCCCAGCACAGCCCCACTGCCCCAGGGAGCACTGGCATGGAGCTGGCAATCTCCCAGCACAGACCCAACACCCAGGGATCACCAGCACCGAGCAAGAAAACCTCCCAGCACAGCCCCAGAACCCTGGGGAGCATTGGCATGGAGCTGGAAATCTCCCAGCACAGCCTCATCACCCCGGGCACAGCCCCAGCCCAGCAAGGCTGGGCAAGAGCAAAGCACAAGTCCCCATGGCAGCACCAGAAGGGACTCGTGCCAGGGAAGCCCTGGCAAAAGGGACAGGAAGGAGGAACCTGGTGAAGCAGGGAAACAGACTCACTGGTTAAGGAAAGCAAAGAGGTATCTCATGACCACGATGACAGCCCGAGGCAGAGTGACAATGATTTGCTGGATCTGGTGCACTCTCTCTCCAGGGTTCTCAGTTTCTGGAACACATGGGTAGAAAGCACATCCTTATAAACCTTTTCAGGACCAGACAGCTCAGCACCAGAGGGACTTGTCCCAGGTCTAGTGGCCCAGTAAGCAAGGAAAACAAAAGCCTGTCTCCAGAGGTCACCTGTGAGTTTGGTACTAAGGTGCAGGAAGAGAATGGGGGACACTGCTGCCCCAGAAGGGAATTTGTGTGTTCCAACACAGTACTAACAGCAAATAAAGACACTTCCATGGGTTTATTTTTAAAATAAATGTTTATGCATTATTCATTTCATTCCTAAACAACTCCTCTGTTCCTCAAAAGCCTGAGTCAATGTGGCACTGAGAACAGAGCACTGCTTGATTTTCTAGGACAGATTTTTCAATGAGGTTCTTTTTCAGGTTACACTTCTGGGTTATGCACTGGATCCTTCTGAGCCCTTCTGCTCCTGTCTCCTCCTGCTCTGAATAGGAATTAGGGATTCCTAGGAAACAGCTTAGCTGAACCAGTGCTGAGCCAGTACTTTGAGGCTCCTGCTCTCCACTCCCAGGGTGCAGAGCCCAGAGCTGCCACCAGACACCTGCTCCTCCCAAGGGAAGGGGCTGGCTCAGGGCTGCCCTTCCCTAAGCTACCCTGTGTTCTGCAGAGATTTAATCCTGTGGCTGCTGTTTCACAGGAAGCAGAGGACAAGCAGCAGAGCTTCTCTGGAGCAGGCAGATCTCACAGAAGTGCTTGTTCTGGCTCAAACGATGCCATTTGCTAATCACAATAACAACATGCAGCTGGGCTGCCATTTAATCAAAACTCTGAGCAAAATATGGCCTCAATACCAAGATGGAAAGCTTTATAGTATTTCACACAGGGAATTTTTCTATTTGACTTATCCCATTATTGCCACCTGGGCTCTCTAATTCTTCAGTTTAGTTTTACATTAGAGCATATTTGCTAAAAAAAACCCAACTAAATACAAACTGGATAAAACCCTATGACAATAAATATCTGTTCTGACACCCAGAGGAACAAACTCTCAAAGCACTTGCCTTTCTCACTGAGCAAAATGTTTTGACAGGGCATAGCTCAGGAATTAATGGGGTACCATCCCCACTGCACACGAGGACAGCCCCATGTGGACTCTGCAAAGTGCCTTTGGACCCTGCCAAAGGGTAAAAGTGTTGATTGCCCTTGTGCCTTTGAGGAGCTTCCACAAAAAGCCCCAGCCCTCCAAGAGCAAAGGGAAAAGCTCTTCACCCTGCTTAGGCTGGGACACCAAGTGTGCAGCCTGTGTTTGTCAGCTGCACTTCAGGTCAGATTTTTAACAGGAACAAGACACTTTATTTTAAATCTATCCTTAATCAAAAGGTTGCACGAGCAGCAGGAAGAGAAAAATGAGGAAAAGGAAGATTCTTGTTAAAATGGGAAAAAAAAAGAGAGGCATAAGAGTAACATTCAGAAAATTAATAGATGATGTTTGCAAAAAAAATTCCCAAAAGCTTAATAAACTGTGCAGACTGGCATTAATTAGGGATGGTTTCAAGTACAAGCCTATCTGCAAGCACACAGGCAGCCAGAGCACCCAGCACATTCTGGCACCAGAGGGGACCCAGCCCCTTCTCCCAGGCTGTGCCCTCAGGCTTGCAGCCCCTGTGGAGGGCAGCCCTACAGCTGAGACACCCCAACCCCAAAAGATCCCAACACCTCTCCTGTAACTCGTAGCCAAAATGGGCAGCACTTCCATCACCTCTGAAACTTCAAGCTCATTTTGCATTCTCTGTTCCCCCCAGAGAAGCAACTTCCCCTCTCTTCCCCTCAGCGCTGCCAGTGCACACTCCTGACATCCTTTCCTAACAATTCCCATTGCCCACCTGCCACCCACCTCCCAGCAGAGCCCCATCTGCACACTCAGGGGTGCCTGCCCCCATTAGTGCTTCTCTCATCCCACCCAGCTCTGCACAAAGAGCTGCCATGTGTACTTACTTATAGTAGATATCAAATCTTGAAACCTTTCCTTAGGAAAGAGGGGGTTTTCCAGTCCTCGGAAATACAGCTTCAAGACTCCAGCCACTGAGTTAATGTCTCGTTCATTCTGATCATCAGCGAGGGGGTCTTCACCTGCCCAGAGAAAAGGTTTTACACCCAGCATCACCATCAAGCTGGACTCACACAAGTGGTTTTCCTCATTCAGTGGAACACTCAAATTTCCCAGGGTGCAGAAACCCTTCTCATGTGCAATGGCAATGCTGATTTTTCCTAAAAATCAGTTTTACTGGGGGATTTCAAACCCTTCCTGAGGACAAGGATTATATTGGTTGTTTCTCCTTCACCATTTCCAGCTCAGCTTGAGGAGGTCTGAACAACAGCGAGTGAGAGCCAGGGAGGACAGGCTTGGCTGGAGGATACAATTACACCTCTGGAATGGACCCATTGGTTCTGGATGGCTTTGTACTAACTTAAACCTGTGAAAGGCTTTCAGTGCCCCCGAGAACTGGATACTAATTAATCTCAAATTGGATGTGCAAATCCTCCAGCCTTTGACAGTCCTAACACTGCCTTATCCATTGGCCCATCCACCTTCATCCTGATCCTTCCAGTGCTGCTCAAGGATTAAGGGCCACAATTCCCAGCAGAACTCTCAGCTCCCCTCCCCTCAGGACTGCTTTCCCTTTCTCACTGGCCTGGCACCCCCAGTGTGATTTTCTCAAGGGATTCTCCTGCACAGCCAGCACTGGCAGCAGGCACAGGCAGGAATGCTGCACCTCCCTTGGCAAACTGCTGCAGGAAGGGTGAACAAGGATCCCCAGCAAACTCTTCTATGACTCTTGTGTTTTTAATGACTGTGGGAAAGGCCTCTGCAGGTACCCCTACTTCTCATACTCCTGCCCTGGGTGACTCTTTGCTACTGCCAGCAACACAACACTGAGAAACCCAGAAGGGATAAAACCTGCTCATGCCTCAGCAGAAAGGGCTTTAACACAGCCTTTTCCCCATGGCTAGTGGCCCCAGCACACACCACCTCCCACCAAGGATCCCTGCTCAGGCAGGGCATCCCACTGCCCCTGCACACCAGCTACACACCCCTCTCAAACGAGTTCTTGATGTCATTGACTTCCACCTGGGAGCCAGGGACTCTGAAGATGCCCTGTTGCTGGAGGCCTGGAAGAGAAAAATGCGTTAGGAGAGTTTTTGGAACTGCAGGTAAAAACAGCAGAACCCAGGAGTCGATGCACCTGACAGGCTGCTGCACCTCATTTCTGCTCACACTCTCCAGCCAAGGCTCCCAGATGAAGGTGCTGAAAGGGCTCATGGCCCGGGCAAGCAATTTCACCTGGGCACGTGCCAACAAAACCTCACTATGTGCCAGACTTCCAAAGCTGCAGCACAGCCAATGCCATGGGAATTCTGACCCGAGCCCATGGAGAACAGACTGCAGGCACCCAGGGGTCTCTGCTGGATCTCACTGCTCCCTCCAGCCCTCTGTCCTTGGCAGGTTTCCCTGGCTGCACTGAGCCAACTCACCATACAGGTTGATGTAGCGGATGCAGCTCTCTACGACAAGTGGAATGGCCTGTCCTGAATCCTTCAGGAAAGGAAAGGAGAAAGAGAAAAAATTACTGGCTTATTGCTAACAAAGCATGGGAAACGAATTAAAGATTGCAAAACCAGAGATTTGAAAATTAGTGCTGTGGAGTTTAGTAAGAGGACAGGCAGGGAAAGGAGGTGTTACAAACATGGAGCCATCAAAGAGCGCTGAGGACACCGTGTGCAGCCAAAAAGGCACAAGAAAGCTGTCACTAAGGTGTGTGAAACATTGCTGCTCCCTGTCTGGCTCAGACAGGAGACTGCCACGAGGGATCACAGCTATTCCACACCAAAGCTGGAATGCTGAGCTAAATAAAACTTTGCTATACCTGGCTGATGGAAAAAGCTTCTTGTAACACAGATTACAACAATATTTCCACCAAAGGCAAGAGCCATTGTCAGCAGGTGCTAAAAAACCCAACAAACACCACTATATATGGAATGAAGTGCCTGAGTCTGAACCAGTGGTGAGTTCTCCCTTCTCCCCAGGCCCCTTGTGGCAGAAGCTCAAGGGGACCACGGGCCATGTCTGACAGCCCAAGTGGTCACATTTCTCTTTGGGATTCTGGTTGTTTCTCCAGCAGAGCACAGTGGCATCTCTGGGCAATTCCCTCCGTCTCGCAGATGGGCCTCCAGTGAGTACCTGATTCCTCGTTCGTGCATTCCTCCTTCCTCTGAGCACACAGAAAAGCAGCAGAGTGGGAAAAAGAGAACAGATTAAGCAGGGATAAGTTCAGTTAGAGGAAAGCATCTCCTGCGGAGGCCGTGAACGCTCAAATGCAATGGCAGCTCAGCAAGGGCCAACACAGGCCTTGGGGATGCCCACCCTCCCTCCAAGCCCTTGGGCAGCTGCACCCCAGCCTCAGTGACCTGCAGGGACAGCCTCTCCATTCTCCTCCCTGTCAGAACCTGTGGCCTCCCCAGGTGCCCCAGGACAGGGACAGACCTTGCCTGGGGCACAGGCCAGCTCTGAGGGGGCAGCCATGGGGGACTGGGTGACCAGGGGACAACTGGACAGCTGCCAATGGCCCAGCTGCCTGTGAGGCTGGACACCCCGAGGGCAGGCAGCCATCCCCTGAGGGGTCTCTGCTAGCACGGGACACTCCTGCTCAGATGGATTTCTAGGGCACATAATTCCTCCTCCTCAGTGCTGAACAGGCTGGGATTTAATGAGCATTACTTTTTGAAAAACCAGTTAAAGTCAGGAGTAATCACAAATCCTAACGGGATTACAGGCTTTGCCAGCAGGCCCAGTGCTCTCTGTGCTGGTGCTGTGCACAGACACTGCCCTCGGGCTCAGGGCTGAGCTTGAGGGAATAAACTCCAGCCAGACGATGCCTATTAGTCACCTAATAATGTAACACTAATCCAACAGTTTGTCCTTAGTGCCTTCTGAAGTGTTTTCACTGAAGATTTCTCCAGAGCAGGATTACAGGACAGCACCTGTCAGGGGATGAGCCAGCTGTGGTTGTTACTGATGTATTTGTGCGTAAGGTGAGGATCACCTGTCTGCCCTCCAACATGGCCAACAGGATTTCTACCCCAGGCTGACAGCCCTTGGAAGTGGGAGACGCTTTCTGGGGTCATTTTATCTTACTTCTCAGCCACAGGGATGCATGGCCACCAGAACCGTGTGGAAAAGAAGAAGGAGGTGTGTCTGTTGCCTCTTTGAGGGCTGAGCTTGTATAATCTTCCTTCTCAGATGGGTAGAAGCAGCAGACAATGAGGACACTCAGGCAGGACTGCCTCACACTGCACATGGCCACCAGCCACGGGTGGGGTCTGGAGCACACAGCTGATGGGACAGGAACGCCAGGAATGCAGGAGGGGAGCCAGGAGAGAAATCATCACGGGGCAAAGCCCTGCTGGCCACGCCAGCTGGGTGCAGATGGGCCGGAGGGACCCCCTGAGGATGGCAAGCAGCCAGGACAGGAAAGCCACCATTCCATTCCCAGCGTTCACAGACACTCCGACTGCGAGCCAGCAAGTACCTTAATGAATGTTTCCATATTGCCGTTAAAGAGTTTATGATTATAGACTGAGAGAGGCCTAGGTCTCCTCATTTTCTGTGGCTTAGGGGGAAGACATGGGGGCCTGGGAGAAAATGGAACAAAATAAATCAACAAAACACCAACACAAATGCAATGACAGGGTGAGATCTCATAGGTTATAACTGAGAATAAAAAAATCAAACAGGAAAGTGAGGATCTGACGTGCGGCTCCAGGCACCCTGCAGCCACTCCCACTGGTGTGTGCCACGGGGACACCACTCCAGCAGGAAACCAACAGCACTGGTGGTCAGCTGGGTTTAACTCCTGCCTCCCACCGCCACCCACTCAGCACTGCCTCAGCCTGAGGAGGCACCAACAGCAGCTGAGCAGAGAAATCCAAAATAAGCCACAGCTACCCCAGAAAATGCTGGGGTGTTCCTGTTTGTTCCTAAACAGGTTTCATTCTGCTCACAGGAAGAGGCCAGAATGAGGACAATTGGAAAGCCTCCACCTCCTGTATCTAACTTCTGTTTGGAGTGCCAGGGATGGGGGTGACTCCCCCATTGCTCGTGACCAAGGAGCCAGGGAAGCCTGTGACAGGTTTCAGTACTGAGGATGTTGGAGGGCTACTTTCATTAATACTATTCCCAGTCCAATTCCTCTGGAAAATGAAGGACATTCAGTGTCTAGATCTAGAAAAAGGAGTAAAACACCACAAAATCCCAAATTTTCTGCCCGCCCTCTGCCCCAGGATGTACTGATGTCTGCAGGGGACAGAACACGACTGCAAACACACACAGAACTGGGTGCTGGGAGCCTTCATGCAGGAGTTCTCATGGAGCAGGCACGGACACTTTACACAGAGCTCTGTGCAAAGGGGACAGCAGGGGTCTGCTGCTCCCTTAATTAGATGCCTCTAATTAAGCAACTTGACTCTACACCCCTCCAGCTTCCTGCCACTCCTTTGGGTGCTCTCTGAAGAGCAGGGGGGACTCCTGCCCTACACACTGCAGGGACTGTGCCTGCAGCCCCCAGCCAGGCCCTGCACTCACACCAGGGCCCAGGGTGCCAGGGCAGCTCCCTGTGCCAGCTGTGCCAGCTGTGCCAGCTGACCCTAAGCAGCTCCTCAGTGCCTCCCTGCTCAGCCCCTGCTCTCTACAGGGCCCTCTCTGTCCTGACAGCACCTCAGGGCCCCGCTGGGTGCCCATCCCTGGCACAAGGAGCCTCCTTCCTGCCTGGCAGGGCAGCCCAGGCTGCACCATCTGCTTCACTTCTAACAGGGAACAGAGCTTTTCCTCTGATGGCATAAATTGTACTAAACACAAACAAGGCTGGAACAAGCTCACACACAGAGAGGCTGTGCATGTTCTAGGGAGCTGTTTGGAGGCTTTGCTGGCCTGTGTCTCCCTGTCAGAACACCAGTAGACTCCTAGCAAGCCACTGGAGCTCTGTGGAGATGCCTCATGGACTGGACTCAGATCAAAGCCTCCTCTCTGCCACATTTACCCCAGCTCTATCTCCTGCAGTAGAGGGAGGAAATCTGTGATACAGGCATGCTCTACACTCACAGGTAAAGCAGACAGAGCTGGGAGAGGATTTCTGGGACATATTAAAGTCCTCAAGAGGAAGAGGGATGGCAGGGAGTGAGTGGACACCTTCATGTCACCCTGTCTGAACACAACCCCATCCCAGCCACGCTCCAGGGCACTGCCCCGTGCTGCCAAAGCACATCCAGGCACATCAGAGCCAGCCAGCCAGAAACCACACTGCAGGAGAACCAAGGGCTGCCTGCCACCCCCCTGATCCCAGCACTCCAGGCCATGCAGCTGGGAAGCAGGATGTGTGGCACAGGGACTGCCAGCCCCTCAGCACAGGGGGCTGGAGGTGGGTAACTGAACCCCACCAAGCTGCACCCATAGCAAAGCAAACTCCCCTTCCCACAGCCCCCTCCTTCCAGCACCAGCCCTCCCCAGGAGCAAGAAAGGGGAAGAAAGTGCTCACCTGGTTGTCCCACACTCGGCTCTTTCACCTGTAAGAAACACAAGTTCCTGTCATCCCTCCACATCAGCCACCACCAAAGGACTGCAGAGCACGGCTGCACTGGTGCTCACACCCTCACTGCTGCTTCCTACACCCCAAGGAACTGCTTCCAGCAGACAGATACTGCATTTGGAGAGATGCACACCTGGTGCCCCCACCATTAAAAAACAGATTAGAAATCTGGAGGGAGAAGATTGGAATCTTCTGGGGTTCAAGAGAGAGAGAAAGGAAAGAGACAGAGGGTGGGAGCAAGTGGCAATCTCTGCTGCTGGAGAAGCATTCCAGCACTTCAGCACACAGTATCAGATTAAAAGAGATTTCTCTATGTGCACTCCCAAAGAAAAGTGGGAGGAGTAATCCAAGGATATGATGATTTTGCATGTCACTGGGTAGCCTGAAAAGCAGAACCATCAGTCATTTGGGAGAACACGCACAGGGGAGGCTGACAGGTGACAAAGGGTTTAAACCCTCCCAGGTGACTGCCAGATCCTCCCTGGACCTGACCCAACTCACCTTCTCCCAGAGTTTGCTTCAGCAGGTCGTGTTTAGCCTGGAGCTTTGTGATGAGGTTACTGCCATTCAGATACTCCTTAAATTTCTGGAATTAAAGAACAAACAGGGTGGGTTAAGGCTCAGAGCCCCTAATGAACGTTCACTGCTGCAGGGGCTCAGCAGGCTCCAATCACTTTCCCCTGCCCTGATGCTCCTATTAGCCTGGTCTCCCTGGAGCTGCCCCTCCTGCCCAGGAACGCAGGGAGGGACAAAGAGTTCAAAGCTGCCTTTCTTTTGTCAGGCTTCTGGGAACAGCCTAGGAAATCAAAGCTTCCCCTGCACTGCCAGGGCTTCGCTTCTGTGCAAACCAACAACGCCAAGCAAGAGCTCCCCGTGCCTGAGCCCTCCCAGGCAGGGCCTGCAGGTGCTCCATGCAGCAGGTGACATTGCAGCACACCTGTCCCTGCCAGTGAGGCTGTCAGACACCCAGGAACACCCCAGAGCAAGGCACTGCACAGGTAAGGGGAGAGATGGAAAACGGAAGACAGAGAACGGGAAAGATCAAATCTCTGCATAAACCATTAAAGTAATCCCAAGCACAATTCCAAATGAAAATTGCAATTTCTCCCCCCAATTTACAATAATATTATTAAGAGAGAGTAGAATCTCTTCTATGCATACGTAATACATCACAAGATGCTGTTAAACCACAGGCTGTAACCCACACTGAAATGAGGGAGATTCTGGTGAACTCATGGCTGCTGCCTGCATTTCAGGAGAACAGAGACCTGAGCTCTGCCTGGGAGGGCAGCATGAGAGCTGCAGGGCAGGCACACACACCACAGCCCAGCTTTTGTGCCTCCACTGGCATGGGAGTGGCTTCAGCTCATCCGTGGGTCCAGGGCAAATTGAATCTGTACAGGCTAAAGAGGAAAACTTGGTTCATAATCCACAGTCCTGAAGGGACCCTGGATGGTGGCCCATGGTGAGGCCATCTGTGCCCTGCTCTCAGCCTCTCCTACCCAGTAAGTTTTCAATCTCATCTGGCTGCTCCAGTTGTTCCTTCAAAGAGAAAAACAAGGCAGGCACTGGATTGTCAGTCCCTAGGCAGTGCCCTGCCACTGAAATGCATTCCAGACCCAAAGCTGACAGAAGACAAGTACTTAAAGAGACTGAATTGGTTCTTGCTCTTCACTAATGAGCACTTAACTGGGCCTCAGCCCTGGCAATTAATGCTTAGTGTCCTGTATGGCCTGAGCCGAGACTCACAGTGAAATAGAACATTTCAGTCTCCTGCTGGTTGGCTCTCCTCTTGGCAATGTTGATTTTGCTCATGTAGGTTTCTGATGCAGCTGATTTGACCGACTCAGTGGAGCGGCTGTGCTGGAAGGCATCTGAAACATCAAAATCTTCCACTGTCAGCATGTCCTGCAAGGTCTGCATTGTGGCATCCAGCGTTTTCCGTACCTACCAGAAACAGGACAGCGTGGGTTTGAGGCAGACTGGGAAAAGGACACATCTTGAGCCAAAACAACCACTCAACAGGCAGCTCCTGAGCCCTGGGCTAGCACTGGCCACGGTCTGTGGGCTCTGCCAGCTCTGCCACAGGAGGGGCTCCACACCTGAGCACACCAGGAAACCTCCAGGGGAAGAAAGGCTCAGCAGCACTGCCCACAGAGCTGACCTCTTACCTCTTCATTCTCTATCTTGAGGGTGGCCAGCCGAGACTGCAGCTGGTGGTACCGCATCAGCAGCTCGGTCTGCACAGGCTGCTGGGCGCTCACCTGGCACACCTGAGACAGGAGACATTCCACGGGTCATGCATGGACCAGACAGCATTTCCACACCCACACAATTCCCCCCAGCCCCTAGAAGCTCCTGGCAGCCTCCAGAGAGGTTGTGCTGCTGTGTGTCCCATCAGCAGTGCCCTGGACCTGGGCCAGCACTGAGTGTTCTGCACTCAGCACTCTGCCATCTCCCAATTACTGCGGGGGAATCACAGCTCCCCTGTGCAGATCTGTGGGGCAGAGAGAGCCAAACCACAGGCTCCCTAATTGGGAGAGACACGGAGCAAGAGGCAGCCTGAAAGGAGGAGCTCTAACGAGCAGAGAGCCTCATTAGGAAAGGAAACAGGAACAGCAGTGTGTGAAGGCAGCACAGAGGGGTGAGGAGTCAGCAGCAATTTCACAGCGATGGTTTAGAGGAGGGCCAGGCCAGGCCCCTCTGCAGCCCCACAGCTGAGCACGTTACCTCATCGCCCATGTGTGGCTGGAACTCGAACTTGAGGGGCGGGCAGAAGACCTGGTTGCACATGTCCATGACCGTGTGCTTGTCGCTCCGAGCGTCCAGGTTGTCCACGGCGTTCTCGATGATGTCCAGGCCCTCGTGGCGCGACGTTTCCAGGTTGTACTCAGCAGACAGGTACGTCCTGAAGGTCCGAGCCAGGCTGGCGTGGAACCCCAGATCGCAGCACTGAGAAACACAAAGGAGGCTCTGCTCACACAAACGCTCCCAAACCACTTTGCAAGGTTCTCAGACACAGACGGACGGTGAAGCAAGGTGTGGCAGTGGACAGCCTGCCCTGCAGTGTGTGCACACCCTGCTCTGTCCCTGGGCAGCTGCCTCCCTCCCACCAAGGAGCAGCTCCTCATGCTGCTGATCACTCCCACGTCTGTCGTGGAGAAAATGATAAAACTTGGAGTTAACTGCTGCCAAAATGCTGTACTTTAGACGTAAAAGTAGCTTTAAACATTGTCCTCACTATAACTGAACCTGGCATATCAAGTGTCATACCAGCACAGGGATTTGCTGCCCTGAGAGCTCCATCAGAGCTGAGCAAGTCCAACCTGTCACCCAGCCCAGAGCACTGAATGCCACATCCAGCTATTCCCTGAACACCTCTAGGCATGGAAACTCCACCATCTCCCTGGGCAGCCCGTTCCCATGTCTGACAACCCTTTCTGTGAAGAAATACTTCCTGAAATTCATGCTGATAAACTCGAAGTGAAATCCCAAAACTCCTCTGGTGCCACAAGCAGCTCCAGCCCAAGAAGGCGCCCCGTGGTCAGAGCCAATGTGAGGAGCAACAGCTCAGATCACAGCAGGGCTGTGCTTGCCTCAGCCTCTCCTAAAACCAGCAGCAGCAAAGCTACACTGGGCCAATTCCCAGCCCCACTGCTCCTCCTAGTCTTTGAAAGCTGTGAAACCCCATGTGCAGTAATGAGGAGTCTTGTAAAAACTATCGAATTGTCACACCCCTCCATTCATCCTGCTTCTATTTAGCTTCTAATCACATTAATTGAGAGTATGGGCAGTCATGGACTGGCACAGACCTGCCTTAAAAAATCAACAGGCAACACAAGAAAGATAAGGGGTGAATTTCCATTTGCTTGGGGCAAAACGTCATTCTGCACTGCAAGTCTCTCCCATGAGACGGTTTCAGTGTGAACACCCGTACCAGCACTCCAGGCTGTACAGAAACCCCAGAGTGGGAACAATGCAGCCGAGGGGCTGCCACACAGACGGGGCAGGGACCAGGGCCAGGAGCCCTGTGCCAGCACTGGGGGAGGACCAGCTCACTCCTGACCAGCTGACCACAGCCCTGTCCCCTGGGAACAGACCGTGCGTCCCCAGCACCTCCCAGCCCTCACCCGTGTTCCCCCCACCCCCTGAAATCACAGCAACTTTGCTACAAAAAACAGTACCACGAGGAAATATCTGCCACTGTTCAAGGGTGGGAATTCCCAAAGCACACAAAACCAGGCAAAGTAGTGAATGCCACAGAACCCAAGGAGAAGGGCTCAGGGCATTGCCAGCTGCTTTTAGAATAAAAATCCACATGAAATGTTTCCCTTTTTTCGCTTCTGGACTTGCAGTGAAACCGGCGGTGATTGGCAGTGCCCCGAAATCAGCTGCTCCTGAAATCCAGGGCAGGCACTTCCCGCACACGCTGCAACCCTTGAAGTCCCTGGTGATCAGCACCGTGCTGGCTGCTTCACACACGGATGCCCAGAGAAAAAAAGACAGAGCAGGGCCTTCCACGCAATTCCCAGAGGAACACACAATAGGGAGGGGAAAAGAAAAAGGAAGAAAAAAAAGACTTCAAACCGATGCTCCCAGCCCCAGAACAAATGGCATTTTCTCACCCCTCTCATCCCTTTGATGGCAAATAAATTAGAACCACAAATAATAATCCCCAGCCCTTCCGCAGCGCCTTTCATCTGCCAAGCTCAGAGCTCCCCAAGCATTAATTCATCACGTCTGGTAACACCCTGCAAGGGCTGGAAATATCCCAGTGCTCAGCTTGAGAAAGGAACCGGCTCCTGGAGCTCAAGCAAGCACGTTTGGCCCAAACACCACAGCAGCACCAAACACCTGAGTGCCTCGGCAGCCCAAATAAATACCTGTGTGCCTGGGCAGCACCAAACACCTGAGTGCCTCGGCAGCCCAAATAAATACCTGTGTGCCTGCACCAGGAGCAGTGCTGGGCTCCAGGGAGAAGGAAATGCCCACAGTGTCTGTGGCTCCAGCAGCTTCGAGTCCCTCTGTTCTGGGAGGCTGAACCTGCCCATGACAGAGCTGAGCCAGGCCCATGCCTTACCTGGGCCAGTGGAACCCTGGAGTAACACCTGAGCACCTGGGTGCCCTGCGAGCCACCCCTGCAGCTGCCAGGCAGAGCAGTAACACCCCTGCCTCCACAGGACCAGCACTGCCTGCAAACAAAGAGCCCAGCTCATTTACTCTGCTCCCTCTTTTCTGCATTTTTTCCTTATCTGATTTTCAAAAAATATTCAGCATTATTTTTAATTATATGCCTAATACATAATAATTATACGTCTATTTTAATTTCTGGCCTCTACTCTCTTGACGTTGCTGCAAAATCCAAAGCTGTACTGCACAGCAAGTTAGTCACAGAATCCCAGAATGGTTTGTACTGAGAGACCTTAAAGATTATCCAATTTCAACTACCCTGCCTTGAACAGGGACACATTTCACTAGCCCAGGTTGCTCCAAGCCCTGTTCAACCAGGCCAGTAAAGCCAACTGAGGATTTTTGGCATAACTATTTCATCTGCTGTTTCTGCTCCCTGTCTTGACTCAGCTAATCTTTCCAGGGACCAAGCAATTTGACAGCTCCATATAATGCTGAATTTCCTCCGAGTTCCCCTCCTTTCCTGGCTTGTTTGTCTCAGATACAGCAAGCACTTATCCGCAGGGAAGCAAGCTGCTGTTCCAGAAGGACTCAGAGGAGGCTGCACACGTTTTGGCAGATCAGTCCGCGTGGACACCGACTGTTCCATTCTCTCTGCTGAATCTGGTGATATCTTTCATGTGACCACTTCAAACTATCTTGCAGCCATTTCTCACAGAACTCCAGAGGGATGGATAAGGAGCTTTATCTCCTCTTCACATATGTGGCCAAAGAGATTAACTTGGTCACACAGTTAATGACAGAAGTGAGATGAGCCCAGGCGTTTAAACAGACGCACGTGTCAGCTGAGGAGGAGGCCCATGGTGCACTGCCCGTCCAAGGCTCATTTGATCTGTCCCTATATTCCTCCCTTCCTGTCCAGGACAAAGCAGCGAGGCCACTGGAGACAGAGGACAGACAGCTCTGTGTCCCTGCACGGCTCCTTGGATGGGCTTTACAGCTCTCATTGAGCCACAGCCCAGGGAGCCCCCTGCACCTCCCAGAGCAGCTGGGCCCTCTGCCTCGCCAGGGCAGGAGTCAGGCACGGCTTTGTTACAGCCACTGCTCTGCAGCCATGCCCAGGAGCAAGGGATGTCAAGGCTGTGCCTGGCAGGTGCCACTGGGGCAGCTGGGGTTTGGGGAAAACTCCAGTAAACTGGCTGCTGCAGTGTCCTGACGGTTTGGATTCACGCGTTCAGCCATGGCCATTTGTGCTGGAGATGGAGCACAAAGAGAGCTCCTCGACTCTCTTGTGTCCCAGAGAGCCAGCCCTGGGCATCCCTCACCATTCCCGGGTGGAGCAGGATGGAGGAGCCGGCCCGAGCTGGGGCAGCGCGGCGACACATTTCACTAGCCCAGTGGCCACAGGGGGACAGGGCAGCGTGGCCAGTCAGCACCACTGGGATCCCGTGCCTTGGATTCATTTCTTCTGGAGCTGCTGAAGCCCTTCTTGCCCCACCCTTGCAAAATACACTGAACTCGTAAAAAAGCCTGCTCAGATAAACTGCTCTCCCTTTGAGGATATAGGACACCCGTGCTCAGCTCACACATCCCATATTTTGTTTCTTTGGTCAACAGAATTTATAATGGGGGAAATTTCATTGCTCCACGTTAAAGATGCTTTAGCTAAAGGCCCTGAAGGGATTCCTGGAGGGCAGGAGAAATGCCATCTGCTGACTCCAGTGGAAGTGCCAGTGAGGAAATAAAAAGTTGGGAAGAATAATATAAACAGAGCTAAAATGGAACTCAACAAATCTCCAGAAAATCCAAGCTCAAAAGACTCCACAGGTGTAAATCATTCTTGTTCAAAAGTAATTAAATGAAAGAGAGAATATACAGTGCAAAAGCAGAAAGCCTGCAGATAAATCAAGGTGTTCTCACACCTTGCCATTCAAATGTCTCCACGATCAACTTGCTTGTTCTTTAACACATCTTCAATAATAAAGAGAACAAAAAGGACATAATGAGGAGTACTTTATCATATATCAAAATCTTGAAGTCATAAGGGTTTTGCATCAGACTTACTTTAATTCTCAGAAGTGTAACTACATGCTAATGGGCTAGGAAAGGAGGTAAACACTCAAGCAGCTTTTTAAATGGTACATTTGGGTAATGATGGTAACTCAGTGCTTCAAGCTCAGCTATTTATGCACTCATTGAGGCAACTCCAGCAGGAAGAAACTGCACTGTGCAATCCACACACTGTGGGATGCCCGATAAAGGAAGAAGCAGAAATCCCTTCTCTGGGTAAATCCCTCCTTTGAATCATCTCAAAGCAGTTTGTAGGAGCCAGCAGTGCTCAGTTCCTGCCATTGCCATGCACCTGCCTCCAGCAGCTCCTGCCCTGAGGCTATTCCCTGCAAGGAGCCCCAGGACAAAGCCCCAGAGGCGCCTTTTCCCCAGGACAGCTCTGCCACAGCTGCTGAGCCCCTCTGCTTCAGCACCAAAACCAAGGCGGGTCTGACCTGGGCAAGCATTTCCCTGTCTCAAACACAGACTAACCAAGGGGCCTAGAAGAAACCTCAGCCTCACCCTGGCTCCCCCCAAGGCAAATTCAGCACACAGGACACCTTCAGCCCCAGTTCAGAAGATCCTAAAGCCCCCAGAGACGCCCCCACAGGAGTGCAATGAGGAGCTCAGCCAGGCTGGGAGGGACAGGGGAGGCACTCACGTCGATGAGGTCGGAGACATCGTGGATGTAATATTTGCTGACGGCTGCGTTGGTGGCTGCCAGGTTCAGCAGGTAGTCATTCCTGGCTTTTGTACACTTCAGCTTGTTTTCAGAATACTTGGCTTGTCTCTGAAAAAGCAGAATGGAGTGTCAGAGCACAAACAGCTTCTCCTGCCACAGAGCCCCACAGCACCCTGCAGCCTGGGTGTGATGAGGTAATTGCTAAAATTTGGTATCTGGTGTGAAAACAGGGACCTTGCCAGGGTGGAGGAGACCCCATCTGAGCACCCCTCACACTGTCAGACACAATGAGGGCATCCTGCTCAGAGGTACTTGGAGCCCCTGAGCACAGCTGCTCCTGGGGATTTTGAAATCAGTCAGAAACAGAGGGCCAGATTTTCCCCTCAGAAATGCTGACATACATTTGGACTTACTCCAGATGTGTGCAGCTGTATCAAAGTGGAATCTGGCCCAGAGGCCCAAGCTACACAATTCAGAACAGGACCCAGAATTCAAAACTGTAGGAAAGCAGATGTGCTCCAGATCTGGGACATCTGCTCAGGCAGATCCCTGCTCTGAAGACTGAATCAAAAGATTAACCCTTCTGAGAAGTTCACTGTTAGAAATGTCCCAGGGCTGGGTGAGCCAGCAAGCAAATGTGTTCTGGCTGGGGAAGCTCTCTCTTTTCTCCAAAATTAACACAAAAACTCATGGAGATCCTGAGGCCAGGAGGATTTGCTGAGGCCAGAATGGCACAAAGTGTTTTGCCTAGCAAATCCATCTAAATACTGCACTCTCACCCCCAGACAGTCTACAGAGGAAGAATACTGCTATTTTATAGTTCCAACTATTTTTTTGCTACCAGGAGTCAGTGCCTGAGCGAACCCAAGGCTCCTGCTGCCCATTTTTAAAAGCATATCTTTAAAGAATGCATCACAGACAAACCCCAATCTCCCTGGGCAGGGCTGGTGTCCAGAGCAGGCTGCACCACCACGCCAGGCTGGCCAGCCTGGTGCCCTGCCCTCCTCAGCACAGCCCCTCAGCTGGCACAGCCAGGCCCTGGCACGCCGTGCCTGAGCTGCTGGTGGAGAAGCAGCTCCCACCACCCCTCCCTGGCCTGTGCCACACGAGCCATGGGCCCCTCCTCTAGAAGCTGCTCCTGGTTTTTCTCCACAGCCAGGAGCAGGGAAGACACTTGTGATGGCCTCCCTGGGTTGCCTTCCAGCAGAACAGGCACACAGGACACCAGCCTTCCTAACCCCTTCCCAGAGATACAGGAATGGCTCACAGACAAAGACAAGGCTGAGGCCAACCCCTGCTGCCTGCAGGGAGCCCCAGCCCAACTCCTTCCTCCTTCCCTGTCACCCACCTTCTCTTTCATCTTCTCAATCTTCTTGACAGAGCTGCGCCGCTGAGGCCGGTCCTCGTGTCGCAGCAGGTTCACACTGATGTCCCCTGACTTGTTGAACTGCTTTTCTTCCTGCTTCTCCGCCTCCTTCAGCTTGCTCTCAGCACTGATGCTCTCTGCATGGTACATGTGGTAGGTCTTCATCACCTGCAGACACAGGAGGTCATGAGCCACCTTCCCAGGGTCACACAGAGCACTGGAGCAGGACAAGCCAGCAGCCCTGGGCAGGGCAGAGGGGCTGGGGGAGCCACTGAGGCATTAAGGAACAAAGTGGGGAGGAAAGCTTGAGAGATTAATCCCAGCCCCAGCCGTATTTCTAGGGGTACCTCAGTCACAGAGCAGCACATGCTTGCCACCAGGGGAATAAGGAATAACCCCAGAGCTCTGCAGCTGTGATATGGATCTCCATGACAAGTGATTGTGAGGGAAGCCACATTCACTCTAAATTTCCTTTTGACCTAAGTCCTACACTTGGCCCCTGCTCTGCCACCCAGACAGCAGAACCAGCAGGAAGTGGAGGAGCTGCAATTCCCAGGCAGAAATGGGGTTTGTCTCCTGTCACCCCCTCATCCTCCTCTTGCTGCCACCAGCAGGCACAGGCAGTGCCAGCACAGGAGCAGCAGCACCTTGTCCTTCCTTCACACTCCAGGTCCAGGAGGGAGGATGCTGATCCTGGAGCACTCTACAGGCAAAACTTGCAGCACAACCTTCCCTTTCAGAAACAGGAGCCCAAAGGGCACACTGGATCATTTTAACAGAGCTGGTGAGAGTGACACATCTGCTTCTCTCTCTTCATGCCTTTAGTCACACTGTCCCCTTTTATCATCTCCCTTCAGGATGTGGATGGCTCATTTCACATCGCCTTGACACGGCCCCCAGTGCCCGAGGGCTCACTGCAATCAGCCCCAGCAGGGTGGGCACCGCAGGCTGGGACACACTGGGACAGGCTGGGACAGGCTGGAATGGGGTGGGACACACTGGGACAGGCTGGAATTGGCTGTCTGAGGCCCAAGGGTTAAAATAGAGCAGGAACCTGCAAATGCAGGGGATTTTAACCCACGGCTTAATGAAGAAAACAGAGTTTTCCTCAGCTGTGGCTGTCTGCAGGACCCAGGAGTGTTTGACTTGGAGCAGGCCAGGCTGAGCCGCATGATCCCTCCTCCTGCCAAGCACAACCTCAGCTGGAGCAGGCTCCCAGCACAAACCTGCCACTGCAGGGACATCCCACTGCAGGCACAGGGCTCCTGGCTTGGCAGTGAGCTGCTGCACTTCCAAACCCTGCAAATCCTCCACACAGATTCCAACCACATGTTTCAAACTGCCTTCTCTGCAGTGAATGTCACAGGACACACATAAACCAGACAATTCCTGGGGTTTTCCTAAAGAGAAAGACCAGAGGGTTTCACTGAGCCCTCCTCATCCTCACCATCTACATCTTTGTGTGAAACACACAGAGGGAAGCAGAAAAGCAAAGTGCTGCATGTCAGGGCTTCAAGGCAGCAAGAGGAAAGGTTTGTGACCTGACACAACATGACAGAGAAGCACAACGAGTAACAGGGGTCCGAATTGCAGAATTTTTGTGAAATCTAAAGGTTATGGGGCAGTTACCTAACCAAAACAGACACCTTAAACAGTTCACTGTGCTCCTCAGCAGCTGCCCTGCCACACAGCTCGCTCTCGGACATTCAGAGGATATTCCTGTTCAATATCTGCCTTAATTCTGGCCAGGGCCATCCTGCACTGCAGCAATCAGCCCCTGATCTGCAATTCCCTCGTGCCCTCTCAGTGCCTGCAATCCAACCACGCCATCCCCAGCTTGCTGTGACACAAAGACAAACTGCCACAGCTGTGTCCCGGGGATCTTTCCTGCAAATCAGTTAATTAGCTGCAGCGAAGGAGGAAAAATATGTTCCAATGTTCATTAGTTATTTAACAACACGAGTTGTGTTTTCCATATTAATTACATGTTCTGGATAAAGGCTGTTGCCAAAACACCGGCCATAAATGGCACTGCTGGCAGTCTCCAGCTACAAGGGCTTTGTTCTCCTTCCACAGCTCATCCCCAAGGCTCTGACCCAGCAGAGGAGCCACAGCAGAAGTGGGGTGACCATGTCAGGTACAGGCTCGGGCCCCTCAGCCTTCTGCCTTTACTGGCTCCAACTGGTACCTCCCTGCTGGAATCCAAAAGGAACGAAGCTGGTTTTAATTCACAGCTGAAATATTTCTGCACAAAACCATTCACAAGCATCTCCACTTCAGAATGAAAGTCATCCACTTCCATTTTGATTAAAATCAGTGTGTCTTTGGTTCTCTCCATAGAGTCCACAGGGTGACTTGCTGCAGAACAGCAATAATGCTGAGTTAAAATCAATGTGGTTGTTTTGGCTTAAATTTGAGACAGTGAATGCCTGAGAAGTCTGTAAAGAATTGTAGTTTCAGCTCAGTGCACAGAATTCCCCTCAGAGAGGCTTAAAAAGCAACCTTGCCAGGGCATGATGAGCTGTGGGTAAAGTTGGCCAGAGGCAGGAAAATCGACTTCCCTGTGCTGGCAGCAGACAAGTGACATTCCTCAAGAAGCAGCAGCCTGGTGTCCTGAGCCAGCCCTTACCCTGTGTCTGTTTTTGTCAGCAGCCACAGTCCCTGTGCTGCAAGGAACACACCAGGAGCAGCTCAGCCCCAAGGCTGTCCCCAGCCACCCCCAGCTCCCGTGGGCCAGGGGCAGCTGGGCCCCTCTCCCCTGGTGGCCCAGGACAGAACTCTGACCAGCAGGAGCTGCTGGCACCCAGCAGGGCTGAGGTGACCCTGATTGCCCCACAGGCTTTTCCTTCATGCTTTTGAAGGCAGCATGTCCCTTCTCTGCTCCTTCCTGGCTGGGTGGCACAGCCAGTTTGTTATCCTAGCAGCAAGGATGAACACAGAGCTCCTCCAGCTGCTCCAGTTTCACCACCCAAGCCCATTCTGCTAAGCACATGGAGCACAGCAGTGAATGGGACAAAGCTCCTGAGAGGACGAGCAGAATCCCCCCCTGGGCTGCTCCTTGGCCACTGCTTGCCCTTGGGACCCCAGCACGTCCCTGTCCCGTGGCTGGGTTCAGAGCAGACTGGTCCACAGCTATTCAGCCCAGCCCTTGTTAGTCTCTCCTTGTTTTGCATCTGTCATGCTGCTGCTGTAATTAATCTTAATTAGTCACCACCCCTAACACAGCTTGTGACATTCAACCATCAACAACGCACTCCCAAATCTCACACAGGCTTTTTAATCTGATCTGCTGTCCACCCACACTGCAGGTCTCACAACAATCAACTCCTTCAACAGCCAATGCAGGAACAAACCTGTTAAGAGGAGATTTATGGCAGAAATTTCAAATACCATCACTCATGCTCTGTTGTTTAGGCCTGTTTTTCAAAAAGATGAAATAGAATGATTGTTTAGGAATAAACCTACTGCAGTATTATTTATGTACCAGTTACACACACAACCAAAGAAAGAAAATATATTATCTCAATTTTCCAACAAAAGGCAGACTTTATATGGTTGTGTTGCTCCTAAACCACAACTAAAATAAATTTTAAAAAACCCATTTGCTACAGGGCAAGAGGTAGAAGCAACACAAAGACTTTTACTACCCTACTATGAAAAGCTGCTTGAAGAGCCATGTCCTGACTAACAGCTCATGATCTCACTGGAAGGCACAGACAACTCTGCAGCCAAAGTGCTCCTGGGGCACAAGACAGAGCTGAGCCCTGCGAGCCAGCAGCTGTGTGCACTCCCCAGCAGAAGGTCACACTCAGCCATCCCTCAGCCCACGGGCTCACAGGAGCAGGGAGGTGTCCAACAAACAGGCACGGCCAGCCCAGAGCCACTGGTGCCTGCAATCACCAACCCAGTGTCTGAGCAGGCACAAAAGGTGCCGTGGTGCCAGGGCCTGGCAGGGGAGAGCAGCACAGGCACAGCAGCACACTGGGTCCACCCAAACCCCAGCCATGCCCCAGGGGAGCAGCTGGGCAGCGTGAGCAGAGCTTGGCCTCAGAGATCCTCCAGCACTGCCACCAGCCAGCGAGGAGCCAGACTCTGCAACAGGGGAAGGAATGGGCCAGGCTGCAGGACAGCCAGGGCAGAGCCTCCTCAGATTTGCTCTGTGCCCCCCACGCCGGGCCCGGCTCCCTGCTCACCGTGTAGAGCTCATTGGTGACTTTCAGGAGCTCTTCGTGCATCTGCAGGCCAATCTCCTTGCTCTGCAAGACAAAAACAAGAAGAGGTGAGACTGTTACGCTCAAAACATGCAGTTCTAAAAAGAAAATACATTTCAGAGGAATCATAAATGTGAATACCCAGCGCAGCAGTCTCATACAGTTTCAGAACTGCTGCGTGTTCATTTGAGGCTGATGTTTGCCCGTGGATCACCCAACCTGGGTTTCAGAGACCATAAGGAGAATGTCACAAAATTTAACTTATTTATCCTGCAAAACAGATGAATCTAAACAGGCAATACTGCTTTGCCCTTCCACTGCTAGAGTTCAGCCCACAGTCAACTCCCTGTTTGGGTGTAACACACAACACTCTCCCCCAGTTTGGGGACTGGTAGAGTCTCACTTTGAGACTGGCAGGGTGTACATCATCCAGAAGCCATTTGTGGGCTTGCAGTTCCCTAGATTGCCATTCTCCAGCCCACAGCATCACCTGCCTTGATCTGAAACACTCTGCTGACTCAACACTGGTATTTCAATAGCAAAGACTATCAGGGCTCCCCAGCACTGGCATCACAGTGGCCATGACCTTGGCCATGACCCAGCCCCCCAGCTCCTCCTCAGTAGCTCATTTTCACTATTCTGACCTGAGTGAACCAAAGCATCTCTGAGAAAGGACATTACAAAATAGCTACACCACAGTTATATAATAACGTTTCCAGTTTCACAGCAGCAGCAGCCAAAGTTCAGCCAGCTGAGGAGACACTCTCTGCCAGTGAGGAACTCCTGGCATCCTCCTGCCTGCTGAAATCCCATTATCAGCCTGTGTTTTCCCTCTCCTTGCCAGGCAGGATGAGGCAGATGCAGTTGCCAGCCTCCTACAGCCTGGACACAGCCCTTCATGGAGAGGCCACAGCATGGGGAGCTGCCCAGCCCTGGGCTGGCTGCAGATCAAACCAACTCCTACTGAACCCAGCAGCTGGAGATGCTGGGATGTGCTCACACTGCTTTCCTGCCTGCCTGTAATTACACCACAAATCTCTCCGTGGAATCTTCTTGGCTAGGAAATACTTATTATAGCTTGAAGATGTGTTTAAACTAAGTATAGACACCCCCAGCCTCCAAACCAAACCAAACCAAAACTGGGCTGTTTCTTCCAGATTTCCTCAAATAACTGCAGGAAGTTTTGTGCACGTGGGCAGGGAAAACAACATTCCATCAGGCTGAGTGATGAGAGAAGCTCTCAACACAGAAAGGTGCTTTGACTCCAGTCAATGGGACAACCTACAAACTTTGAAAGCTTAATCTAGATTATTGAAAGTTAGACTTACAGCAAAGCCTGAAGCAAGGAGTCTAAAGGGTGAAAGTCCCACCCAGTAACCACAGTGTGTCTGTGAGTTAGTGCCAGGGTACCTGGGACAGTCCCATCCTCAGAGACCTGCCTGATGCACTCTGCTCCCACTCCCATGGGTACAAGGTGCCAGTGACCAGAAGGAGCTCAGTCGTGGCCCACAGCCACCAGGAACCCTCATCTGGACTGAGCCCCAGTCCCTGTCCCCAAACACTGGTAGTCATCACTGCTCTCAAAAATCTCACTGGGGCTTGCTAATTCACAGCAGAGCCCTGATAGGACTGCATTCCCCAGACACAGCCCAAAGGTGTTTGGGGACCTTCTCATCCTCCACAACTCTCTGACAAGGGGGTGCAGCTAGGTGAGGTCAGGTTCTGCTCGCAGGGAACAAGGGACAGGACAAGAGGAAAGTTGTGCCAGGGAGGTTAAGGTTGAATATTAGGAACAATTTCTTCTTTGTTCCTGGAGGAATTTAAAAGCTGTGTGGATGTGGCACTTGGGGATACATGTTAGTGGTGGCCTTGGCAGTGCTGGGGGAAGGGTTGGACTTGATGGTCTCAGAGAGCTTTTCCAACCTAAACCATTCTGTGACTCTAATTTGAGTTATTACAGTCAAGGTCTACAAACAGGGAGCTTGGAGCCCACAGCCTGCAGAACCACGTGTGCCCCTCCAGCCATCCCTGCTGCCACGAGTCACAGCCCACTCCCCAAAACAAGGCTCCCCAAAAGCCTGGGCAGGAGGAGAGGACAGGCTGGTGGCAGAGCTGCCCAGGCTGAGCTGCAGCTCCTGCCTCAGCCCCGGATTTCCTGTGCAGCACAGGGCAAGGCCACAAAGCTGCCATTTTCAAACCCAATTTTAGACTCTGAAACAGAGCAACACAAACTGGCGCAGTGTAGCTCCATGAGCTACACCTGCACAGGCAGGCACAGGTGGGGAGCACAGCTGAAGAGCCATTTGCTTACAGACACCACAACCCAAGAGCTGCTCCCTGCTGCAGGAATCCCAGGGGCCTGTGGCATCACTGGGAGTGTCCCAGTACCCAGGAGAGCAGTGTCCAGAGCAAGGATGCTGGGGCCTCTTTAAAGCACAGGCAAGTGAGCAGCTGAAGGTCTTGCCTCTCTCCCAAGCCTCCCCTTTCCCCAACAGAGAAATTGTATTTGTGTGCTTACAGGAGACAACACCAGAACATCATTCCAGTTCCTTGGGATCATCCACAAAACCCAAACTACAATTTAGCTGCTTCCTTTATGCTTCACATTCCTCCCAAAACCCACAGTTGCTCACTGAGACAGCAATGGCTTCAAGTTAGCAACTTATTAAAATTCCCGCAGCTGCTGACAAAGTATGGGGCAGCAGTAGCATGGATGACTGACAACAGAGAACCATTATTGCAAAGACAAAGACAAAGACAAGAGCTCCCATCCACACACCAGTTCTTCATCCAACCTCCACCCAGGACAATGCAGTACAGGGTGTAATTAAATCCAGCACATAATTAAATCCCACACTGGGGAATAACCCAGCACCTCTATTTAGGACATAGCAATGCCTGTCTCGAATGTGTCATTTCCTGTATCCCATACCTGGAAGAGCCATCAAACTTCCTTCCTCCTGCCACAGCAGAAGGTTAGAGTGGAGCAAACACCTGCCTGGCAATGGGTCCCTCACCCTGGGTTTGATTCTGCCAGGACAATCTGTGAGGTTTCATGGTGCCAGACCTGCCCTAAGAGCAGAGTCAGCCAGATTTCTGCAGGGACACATCCCAGCACCTCCCTTTATTGCTGCCCTTTAGCACCACCAGCACACTCACCTTCATCACCTCCCCCTGCACAGGGAACCTGACTCACACGGGAAGCTCCAGGGAAATTTGCCCAAGGGAGTTTTGTCCTGCTCTCCTCCCAGACCCACAGAACGGTGTGTGCTGCTGGCAGGGCTCCCAGTTGGACACAGGAGGTGCTGGGGCTGCTGCCCAGCGGGAGGGCAGGGCCCTGGGGCAGGAGGAACAAACCAGTGACAGTGACCCTGCCACTGCCAGGCCCCTCCAGGGACACCGAGGAGTGGCAGCTCAGCACCCCACACCTTCCCTGGCAGATCAGCACTTGCTGAGCAATCCTGCTCCTTGGTCCTGGGACCCTGCACCCCACCCCTCCCTGCCACTCCCGGGATTGTTCACATTTACATAATGAACGCAGCAAACACAAAAGCCCCGGTTCCGTATGTCCCCGCAGCGTGTCACAGGCCATTAATAAACTCTGGATGGGAACAATTAAAAGTGACATTTCTGGAAAAAAATGTTACCCTAATTTACCATCAAAGAGCAATCTCCAGCAGAGCCAGAGCTGAACCACGAGTTAACCCTTCTGGAGCTGGGTTATCTGCCAGCATGGCCACAGCCTGGCCCCCTGAGGAGGGCTTGGAGCACTTCACCCACCACACTCACAGCCAGACTGGACACCACAGTGACAGATCCCTCCTCTGAGCAGCCTCATACACTGCGAGCCTGGATCTTCAAAATCCATTTAGCAGCGTGCTCCCATTTCCACACAGGAGCCCAAGGCTCCCACTGAGCACTGCTGTGGAGTGGGAAGTGCAGCCTCAGACCCCTTCAGACAAGGCGTGCCATGGGCTGAGAAAAATGAGTATGCTCAAAAGTGTCTGCCTCCCTGTCCACATGAAAGGCAAACGCTGACACAAAGTCTTTTTCCTGATTTAGCTGAACATTATTTCCAGGGACAGGTAAGTCCAAGGAAGAAACACAGTGAAATCACAGAGGCCCACAGCCATAAGGGTTCCTCTGGATGCAGAGCAGGTGCTGGCTCTGGCAGGCTGCAGAGAGTGACACCAGCCCTCCAGGCAGGAGATGGGAAAGGGAGGAACAAGGAGCAACCATTTCTAGCCAGTTAAGGTGTTGAGCCTTAGAAGTTGAAATTTAAGTTCAAAAATGAGGGGAGAACATCAAACACAAAGAAATAATTCTGCTGAATGGACAAAACACCTCATCATCCTGTCCTGGCTGAGGATTGACATACAACAGGAGAACACTCAAAACACTGAATATATGTCCTTGTTTGCAAGCTGGCTGTCCTATGTTTCCAAATGAGACACACCATCCACAGACATGGGCAAGGAAAGCACAAGGAGAGTTTAAATACAAATCTCAGAGCAAAATGCAAATGGGAGGAACATTTTGAGACAGAACTGGACTAACTGACATATACCAAATATCCCCTTTTCTGGAGGGCAGGAGAACAGGAAAAGGGATGATATCCCATATCAAATCAGCCAACACAAACTTGACCTTGCAGCTTAATTTCTAGGTCAGATCTATAAACTAGAGGAAACTGGCCATAAAGACATCACATGAAATTTATTCTCCAGTCAAGCTGAAATTTCAAGATAAGCCCAGATTATGAGCCTTCTTCTGCTGGAGAGGCAGGGACCCTGTGGCTCACCCTGCCCTCTCACTGCAGCCCCCAGCTGCCCCTGATGCAAACGAGAGCCTTCCCAGGGCTGGGGCTCTTTGTGCTCTTACCACACTGCTCACCTTCAATGAACAGTCCTGGCCCACCTGGCTGTGTGATTCTCAGAAGTCTCTGATGCTCCTTTTTAATTTGGTTATCATTAATAATTCTGTACCATCAGCAGATTTTGTCATCTTACTATTCAGGTTTTTTTCCAAATAATTCATTAGGAACCACACTGGAACTCTCTTTCCCTTTTCTCCTGACTTTTAACTAATAATTAATCCAGAAAACAACTCCTCTCTTTAGCAGCTCTTCAAGAATTTAAGCTAAGGCCCTTTTCCAGTGAAGGCCCTGCAACCAGCTAATGACAAGAATGACAAATCTCTGGCTCAGGAAATACCTCCACCGAATTTCTGAGGCATGACTCTTCCCTCCAGGAAGCACACTGACTCCTTTCTTGTGCCTGCCTCATAGCTGCCACCCTGCTCCTGAGCAAGGTTCCACCCAGCCAGCCTGTACTGACCTGTCCTCTGAAGCCCTCCAAAGAGTCTTCAAAAAAAGCCACCACATTTCCACCTCTCATTTTCTCTGGCACTGACACCTTGAGCACCAGGTCACACCTCACATTAGACTTGGCAGGTCTAGATCTTGGTTTATTTCAAACTCTAGGACAAATACTACTTTGGAAAGACTTCCAGTGATAGTCCCTTTCAAGATTTGCTCTGCAACATCTGTGACAGTTCTGTTTTATGGACACTCAGTAGCAAGGCTGCCCAGGTCACCTTTTTGAAGAGCCTGATGACATCCTCGCTGATCTGCGACAGCCTGACAATGACATTGTTCATGAAGATGTCGTTCAGGGTGGCGTGGTCTCGGCTCTCCCGACGGGTCTGCGTCAGAACCAGGTACCAGCAGTTCACAGGGGAAAGGAGGTGCTGATCTTTCCTAGGGAATTGTGGAAAAAAAATCCAAAAGGTCAGGTGAACAAGTCAAAAAGGCACACATTTCAAATAACAGCACTTTGCCTCCCTCCCCAGCACACTGTCAGTGGGATTTGGGGTGTGACCTCCTCTCCAGCTGTACCCCCAAGAGCAGATGAGCCTGGTAAGGGCAGGTACAGAGCAGTCTGGAAGAAAAAAATATATTAAGGCAGTCTCCAGACATGGAATGGGCAGTGAGGGCTCAGCAGGAGCGAGCACTGAAATCAAGCTGACCCGACCAACACCACAACACCAGCACTCGTGCCCAGGTCTTTTAGAACAGTGGAGCACCACTTGTCACCTGCAGTCACTGCACAGCAGCAGCTCCTAGAACTGTAAGCAATGGAAAGCCCTAATACTGCTCTGAGCTAATGGGTGAGGCCAGACACCCCCTGAACCTTTGTGGGCTCCATCTCTGAACCAGAGCACCCAGCACCACAGAACCAACACACTACAGTCAGATGCCAAAGCACAGAGAGGATCTGAACAGCAACTCATCATCAGCAGAGCCTGGCATAAGACAGCAGTAAAGCCTCACACTGGAGGGACCGAGTAAACAGATTAAATGGGATTTAGTAATATGGAATAAATAGGATTTAGTAATGGAACAGCAGAAATCACTGCTCTTGCAGCTGAAACAGGAAAAAAATCACCAGGGGTTAGAGGAAGAAACAGACTGTGAAGAGCCTGGGGCTGGTGAGAAGGGCAGCAGGCAGGCAAAGCCCAGGCTCTCTGTGAAAGGCACTGAACCGCAGCTGCAGCCTTTGGCCACTGAACTGAACAACTCGAGTTTCATCTGGAACAAAGGGCACAACTCCAGCTGAGGGACTTTCACAGATACCACTGGCAGAAGACACAGGGACAAACACTGAGGCCCAGGGGGCAAAGGTGGGGAGCTCAGGCTGAGGTGCTGCAAGGGGAGCAGCAGGACCAGCACCTGGCTCCATGGTGCCAGTGCTGCCACACAGCCCTGGGGCAGAGCTTGTGCTGGGCACAGGCACAAATCCCACTGGGCACAGGGCACAGATCCTGCCAGGCACAGGCACAAATCCCACTGGGCACAGGGCACAGCCCCTGCCCAGCCAGACCCCGTGCCCCCAGCACTGCCAGGAGAGCAGCTGTGCCAGGGGACACACCAACCAACCAACCAACCTGCAGCAGCTGCCAATGCCCAGCACGAGCACCAAGCAGAGCCCAGCCCGACCCCTCTGGCCTGGCACAGCCCCAGGAGCAGGGACCTCCCCCAGCTGCAATGGCCAGTGGGCTCCACAAAGCCTTGGAGGCCACCGGCCAGAAAGTGACACAAGCCAGGATCCTCACCACACAGCAGTCACCTCCAAATTGAAATTCTGAGTCAAATTTGGTTTTCTTTCTATTTTTTTCAGATATTTTCTGTTTTAGCCAAGCTCACAAGTGTGGCTGAAGTGAAAAGAAGCTGCTTTTGAAAACACATATTTACATATTCATGGATTTCACAATTGCATCACTGGTTTGATTCTCACACAATCCCAGGACTCACTTCATATTTCCTACTTCAAAGCTTTGTTTCACAATATTTCCACTAAGGATCTGCCTCCCTCCAACACCACATGGCTAAGTACAGAAAAAACACATACTTTATTGCAAATAAAGTGCAGTAAACTCCATTTCCAGAAACTGCTTCCAAGCCTGAGCCTGACAGTGAGCCTGCATGAAACACGCAGCACCTGGACAGCTGCTGACTGGGCTACACACAGAAACCAGGGCTACAGACCAGGCCCACCACTATCGGCACAATCAAATCGTGGCTCAATTCAAGACCCTTCAAAAAATCAAGAGGTTTGACTCCTGCCTAGTGCCCAGTTCCCATAGTTATTGTACTGCACAAGGAGTGTGCAGTAAGTGTCAATTCACACAGCACAAGTCAGTGATGCTGTGGTGAAAGTCTTGGAGAGAGGAACATCCACTTTCTTCTGTGAGCCCACATAAGGATGACACAGATGAGGTCACTGTGACATGATGGACTTTACTCCACTTTAGGACCGTGTAGCTACAACCCAATCCCCAGCACTCACAGCAGCCTCTGCCCATCACCGTGCGCCAGAGTGCCCCTGGAACAGCCACTTACTTGAACTGGTGCTCCCTGGAGCTGCGGATCTTGGAGGAGAAGCGCTCAGCCAGCTTCTCCAGGCTGCGGGAGTACTCCAGCTCGATCTCGGCCTTCCTGCGGAAGAACTCCTGCAGGTCCTGCAGCAGCTGCAGGCGCGACTCCGACTGCTGCTCCAGGCATTTGAACTGCTCCACCAGCTGCGTCCGGATCTCTGCAGGCACACGGCACGGGAGAAACAACAGAGGACATCAGCTGCAGACCCTGCCAGGAAGGTTGTCCTGCCTCATCCCAGAGCAAACAGCTCTGCCGGAGCTCCCTCCAAGCCCTGGGGTGAAGTCAGGGCTCAATAAGGCCAAAGGATCTGCTTCCCAAGAGAGCAGAATGGGGCCATTGACCAGCCTCACATTAAACCTTGTTCTTTGTCAAAACAAATGGTCTTAAAACACTGAGACCAACCTCAGAGCTTTCAACTGCCTTTTGAAAGCAGGAAACAACACAACACTTCTGTCCATCTGGTACTACCTGAAATCACACACTATTCTCATCTAAACGTATAATTTCTTGATCAATGTCCATGTGAATACCTCCAGGACAGTCAGCAATGACTTTAAGGAAGCTGGCACTGCCATGCACTCTTCTCTCACCCCATCCCCCTGCCCTGCCGAGTTTACCAACAAATCCAACCTGGCTTTGGCTCAAAGGCTTAAAAAGTCTTTCACACCCTCCAAATCCCAGCTCAAAACCACCAAAGGTTTTGTCTGTTCCAGGTTTATTTGCTTTCCCCTAAGGACCTTCAGACACTGTGTCAGACCCACTGCAGCCCCCACGACCTTTCCCAAAGTGAGCTCAGCAGTGCCTGGAGGTGCCTGTGGGGTGTGGGAATGGGCTCCTCAGGCAGCACGTGGGTCCCTGCTGTGTCCTGCAGGGAACAGGCACCGCAGGAACAACACACAGAGCTGGTCTCCAGTGCTGACCCTGCCCTGCCCTGGCTGCAAATCCCCTCACGGGGTGTTCTGACCCCACCAGGCAGGCAGGCAGTGGGGAAGGGAGAGCTGCTCACGGGCACAGCCAGACCCTCTGCCCTGTTTGCACGGGGAGCATCACAGCACCCGAGGCAGAGGATGTGAGGGAAATGTGTCCCCAGCCCTTCCCAACCCTGGGCAGGGTCTCTGTGAAGCGCACCTGGCCAGGACACCTGTGCAGGAGCCACTCACTCCCCTTGGGCAGCAGCTGAGCTCTGCCCAGAGGGACGGGGAGCCCCCCGAGAGGGCGTGTGCAGAACTGAAAGGAGAGGAAAAATGAGACTAGACGGTAGGAAAATCCATTCAAAGCGAGAACAATTGGGCTGAGCTGGCTGCGGGGGGCAGCTGCACGGCGGAGGGATCAGAGGAGCTGGAATGGCAGGGGTCAGCTGATGGAACGGGTCCATGTGCTGCATCCCTGCTCCCAGAGCCCTCGGGGAGAGGGAAGAGCAGCCCCCAGCTCCCACACACCCGGCAGAAGGCAGGCGGGCACAGCTGAGCACAGCCCCTGCATGTGCTTACCTTGAAACCTTTCATTTCTTCCCCTTGTGACAGTGCCCACATCAGCCACAGTACTTGTGCTCATTTTACCTACCCACAGAAACAGCCTCTTTAACGCTCCTAGTAGTTGCACAAACAATCCATAACACACAAGGTGTCCTGTGCCTTTCCCCAAGATTTGCAAGGTCTCCTTTTCTCACTTTTCTCGCCTGACACTGATGAGAAGCCAAGGCCCCTGGCAGAGGAGGAAGGCTGAGGCAGAGCAGGGATGCTCAGCACAGCTGCTGCCTCTGCCCAGACAGGGGTTTCCCTGGGACTCTTTAAATCTGCTGCACACAGACATACAGACATCAGCAAGCTGTAGAAACTCCAAAATGAAGGACAATCCCACTCCACAGACAATGCTAGAGATCCCTTTAAAAGTTAAATTCTCTGCTAAAAGAATGTAGGAAAGGAAACTAAATTGCAAACAAGGCCTCACAACAACTGGTATCAGTGCCTCAGTCTTTATTCTCTCTGTTCCCAGTTTGCTGGAGTCCAGATCTCTCTGTCCCTGGCACACTTTGACCTTTGTCAACAGAATTTCTTTGGTTTTCCTATGCCTATAACGGGTTGATTTGACACTTCTGAGTTTCCTTGCAGGAGATCAGCCGGGTCAGTGCCAGGCCAGCACACAGAGGCAAAGGACAGGCTCTGTGGGCACAGGGAGCTCCAGCCATGACCCTAAAGCCACCCAGTGACAAGCCATCACAGCAGCAGTGGAGATGGGCACTGACCCCAGGGGCTGCTGCTGCATTCTGAACGGGAAGGGTTTGTGCAGAACACAAAACAAAAAGCTGCTGGCACCATCAATGCCAAGACAGACATGGCAGCAGAGAGAAGGGCATTGCTCAGTGCTCCAAGGGTCCCTGGGAGCCAGTGCTCCCGGGGACAGACAGCTCCTGCACTACTTGCAGCCGTGCTGCATCCATCCTGCCCACTGTGGGGGGATTCACAGGCCTGGAATTCCAACCTTCAACTAACTGTCAATAACATTTTCCATGTTACATAATCCTCCCTTCAGCACCCAACTCCCAAACGTTATCTTGGGCTCCTCAGCTGGTATCAGCCACCATGGGAGCCAGCTCCAGCAGAAGGACAGCAGGACACCCTGCAGAGCTCATGGACAGGCAACACGTGTGAAGCTCAGGATGGGTTATCAAACAAACCCACTTCTACACAGGCAAACACTGCTGAAAAGCAGGCAGTGGAAAATCCTGGATAGTTAAGACCTGCAAAGGCTGGAGCCTGAAGTGGCACAGGAGTGGCCAGGGGAGCCAGGCGTGCTCCAGCACAGGCAGCCTGAGCCCCGGGGATCGGTGCCCTGAGCCAGCAGAGCCGGCTGGGAGCCCCAGCCCTGCCCAGCAGCTGCACACCGGAGCAGGCAGGCACCCTCCTCCTCCTCCAGGAGATGGGGTTTTGGCACAACACCCCCTGACAGCCCCGCCAGGCCAGAGCCACGCTCTGGCTGCTCAGACAGGGCCAGACAAAAGCAGAGGTTTCTCTAGCAACGGGCTGGGATGAAAGCTGCCAGAGCCCTGCTCCTCCGGGCCGGCCAGGACAAAGCCCTGCTGCCAAGTGCCCAGCCCAGAGCTCCGGGGGCAGCCCACCCACCCCTGCTCCAGCACGCTGAATGATCTGAATTATCCATCCAGGAGAACAGTGCTGTCACGGATCCTCCCGCCGGGCAGCCGGAGACAGCCGCTCCTCCAACATATGCTTCACCCCACTGATTTGTGACAAGTGAGAAAATGTGCTTGGCAACAAAAGCCATTATTTTCTCACAACTGGGATTAGACCCAATAGTTCATTGCAAATATAGCACAGCAAGCTGGACTCAGGGAGGATCCAATTCTTAAACAAATACAGAATATACTAACAAGGCCATTTGACTCCCAATTGTTTTTATGCCCCCTTCAGAGTATCCATGTGCTGCCTTCCCTGAAAGTCCAGCCCTCTTCATAACAGAAATACCTTGGATGCATTTTCCAGTGCTTTGTCATCCCATGTTTCACCAGCACACACCGTTTCCCTTGGGAGAGCTCTCTCACACACAGAGCTAATGCAGCTGGAGCCTGGATCCACTGTGGAACACCAGCCAGGAAAGCCCAGGCACGGGGCTGCAGGGCACGGGGCTGCCAGAGGAACTTGCAAACTTGCACGTCCTTGTGAGGGCTGCATGCAGGAGAGGTTTTGTCAGGTGCCAGCAGCCACACTGCAGAGCTTGGACAGCCAGGGAGCTGCAGGGCCCCTGCCTGGAACATCCACAGACAGAAATTCCAGGGGTGCATCTGTCCCTCTGTGCAGGGCCCTCAGTGAAAGCAAACAGCCCCCAACAAGCTTCTCCTCTCCTTCCTGAGTGTGATTAGTAACATCACTGCCTAGACAAAGACAAGAGATATGGCTCCTGGTAAAACAAAGAACAAGACAAGACAAGCCTTTTATCTGAAACAAGACGTTCCTGAGTAAAAAGAAGAAAAAAAAAAAAAAAAAAAAGGAAAAAAAAAAAAAAAACTTCTCTCCAGAATAAAAAAAACCCCTGG
>VZTB01014676.1:330172-355380 GCA_013397245.1 Thryothorus ludovicianus | reverse complement strand
CACTGCTATGGGGGGGGACACTGCTCGGGGGGTCCCACTCCAGCCCCATCGGGAGGGCTGGGCAGGGCAGCCCCTGGTCTGGCTGCAGCATCCTCCTGCTCTGTTCCCACAGCCCCGGCACCTCCCCGTTTCCTTGGGAACAGAGACTTGTCCACTTGTAATGCACGGCCTGAACCCGTCACATCTGCTGCCACTTTTGTCTGACCGAGAGGCAGTAAATCTCATTTACTGTCCCTACACCCTGTTGTCTGGGCTACGTGGCCCTGCGCTGACCATGCTGATCAATGGGAAGGAGAATTTACAGCACTGAAGGTGGAGCAAGACGCCAGAAACGCTCATTAAAAAAGACTTTAAGGAGGCTGGGGTTGGTTTTCTTGTTTGGGGTTTGGATTTGGGCTTGTTTGTTTGGGGTTTTGGTGTTATATTAAAGAAGCCAAAGTTTAAAGAGGTCCACTGCAAACCTCCAGCATTCCGAGATCCCTGGCAATGCCCTGCTTGCTGCCTGTGCCTTTTGGGAAATCCCTGGTGCCCCACAGCCAGCATCTCTGCCCAAGTGAGCTCTGTCCCCAGCCACTGCCCAAACAGGAGCGGGAAGAGAAGGGGGAAGGTGGAACAGCTGCCTCTGCTGAGTTTGTGCCTCCTCTGCTTTTGCCTGTTAGGAATACAAGGGATGCAAAAAAAAGCATTACAAAGAAAGAGCCAAACAGATCTCTTGTGATTGTTCACGATTTAAGAAGAGCAAAGGCAGCTTCGCAAGAACAGATGGTGGCTTTTTCCCCAGAGAAAACAGCTCTTGTGCTTGCCCTCCTGCGCAGCCGGCAGGAGCCCCAGATCCCTCATCTGTCCACTCTGCAGCTGGAAACAGCACCTGGGAGGCACCGGGATCGCCCAGACAGCCTTTGAGGAACTGAAAGCCCTGAAATGATGTAACCGGAGCTCTGGGCTTGCGGCTATTAAGATGCAAAGGAGAATGTATTCAAACTGGAAAAGAAAGGGCTGAACAAGAATGTGAGTCCTGCCCTGAGCCACTGAGATGGAATAAAAGAGAAGATCATTAAACGGTTCACTTCAGCACCTCACATTCCTTAATCCAGGCATGGAAAGATTTCACAGATCATTAAGAGAGTAGAGCTTTGCAGACGGTTCCTAGAGCCAGCCCTGTGTATCTGTGCAAGTTCCCCAACCTCTGTACAGCCCTAACAGGATCAAATATTATACACACAAGTCAGATCAGATTACCCAGCAGGGCCTTCGGCCCTGAAAAATCTGTGCATTCATGGATCCACTGAACCAATTCTCTTCCAGAGTAATACTTCACATGCATTAAAAATACAGGATAATTCCTTTTAAGAACATTCCATCTCACATCTCAAAGCACCCTATAAGCCTAAACATCTTCAAGAAAGAGGGATTACAACCTAATTTTACAGATGGGATAAAACAAGTCTTTCCTTGGGCATCTCTGCCGTTGCTGTTTCTCAATGTGCCCTTCTGTGGTGGAGAGGGGCCTGAACATCTCAAGGCCAAACTGCTCCCAGTCTAAAGGGACACAGAAAATGACAAGGAAAACGAATTCCAAAGCAGTAGACTCAAACTGAGGAGTCTGTAAGAATCGGCAAGTCCAACAGCAGCAGTTGCCCAATTTCTTCCATTTGTTTGATTTAATGTTTCTAAAAATATCATGGGCAACTAACTGGCTCCCTGGAGCCTGTACCTGGCAGGGCCAGCTTCACGCTGTGCCTCTGAGCAAAACCTCCTGTGCTCCTCCAGAGTCTGATCCAGGTCCCTGCTGTGCCTCCAGACCAAAACCTCCTGAGCGTTCCTGGAGCCGGATCGCGCTTCCTTTGGAGCATGTCCTCATCACCCAGAAATGCTGCTCTTCCATGTCCTCCTGGCGAGCTGTCTCCACTGTGCTTTTTCCATTTCAGCACGAGGGACCAGGCCAAAGGCAAGTGCAGATGCTCTGCTCACTTCACCAGCACTGGCCAGGAAAGCCTCAGCTGCTGCCAGGGATACACGGTGCTGCTTCCTTCAGAGCCTCTGCCCCAGAGATCAGCAAAACAAACATCAGCCTAAGGCTGGCACTGCTCCTTCTTTCCCACAGAAAGCACAATATTGGAATAGCAAGGGAAAGCTGTGCCATGACCAATCAAACATCATCTGTCACTGGATCCAGCCGGCCTGGAACCTGCAGGCAGGAAGCAAAAACGTAGGGAGGAATTTCACCTTCCCAAGAACCAGCACAACCCTCCCCAATGGCTGCAGACGCAGCCTCAGGCAGCGCCAGCAGTCCTGGGGTGTCCCAGGGTGAATAAAGACCTGCAGAACCTCTACTGCAGGGCACAAGGACCAGGTGGATATTCGGAAGGTAACAAACAAATGGAGAATCCAACAGCTGTGGGGAGACTGCCTCCAAAGGGCTCTCCATACCAGACAGAATCCAGCCCAATACTTCACAACCTCCTCATGAATTCATCATTTACTATAGACCTGGAGCAAGTTCCAGACTGCAGACAGCTTAGCTTGAGGCTAATAATATGTTCTACATTGGGATCACTGGGTTGTGCAGCTGCCACCCACAAAGCAGAGATTATCGCCCTCGCTTGCTTCATTTCTTCAGTACAAAGTGATTGTGCTCCTGCCTTCTAAAGAAGGGTAAATCAGCATAAAGCATATTGTCTGTTCTCACCATCTTCCCCGGCATCCCCTTTATTAGTGGGTGCAGAAGCAGATGGTTATAGATAAACAATACCAAAGAAAACACAGAAATAGCCTGGTGTAGTACAGGAGTGTTAAATTCCCACCCAGAAATAAGAAAGGGCATTAAAGGTACTTGGGCAGCTCCAGGGGAAGCGAGCCAGCAGACAAATGCAATCCATGTGCACAGCTTTTCCTGAAGCACTAACAGGACAGAAAGAGCTCCTGCAGCTACAGCTCTGGCGAAAATCAGCTGTCACTGCAGGTGTCCATCACTTCCAGAAAATAATCCCTCAGCTATTTCACTCGATTCCCTTGGTATGCACAGCAGAGCTGCTGCAGCACTGATCCTGCAGGACTCTCCTGCCACACTTGCCTTGTGTCACATGTCTACTGAAGACAAGATAGAGATGTAAACATTCCAGCATTCCTTCTGTCAAGGCTCTGGGTCTTTTTAAAAATCTCCTTTCTCTTCTGCTCCCACTCTGACATTCAGAGTTCTCCAATTCTCTGAATTCACCTCCCTCCATACAAGGCAAAAGTACGGGGCTGGCAGCTTGGCTGAGACACCAGCCAGGTTAACAACAGTCACTTGAGAAAACGAAGTAAATAAAGACTGGCATTTGTTTATTTATGTGAACTGTTCCTGAGAGGCAGCCCTCACCCCTGACAGGGTTACCTGGCACGTGCCACAGCCTGACCCACCTGAGCTGCCCTGGGGTGCCGGCTGAGGAGGCACCGTGGCCTGTGCTGGGGCTGCCCGTGACAAATCCTCGTGGGGTTTGGTAGCCACGCATGAAGCCTGGGCTATGGACACATCTGCCTCTCCTGTACAGCACTGCTGCCACATTCCCTGAGCCCATGAGACTGCAGCTTGCACCTGCAACACAGCAGGAGCTCCCACACTGCTCACCTGCACTGGCTTCGTTCCAGCTGCTGGCTCAGCCACAAAGGCCACACTGATGCACAAGCCCATGGCCACCGTGGGGAAACAGTGGCCCAGCCCAGCAAAGAGCCACAGAGCTGGTGTCTGCCTCTTTCCTAGCTCCTTCCTGAGCAGATTGCTAATTGCTCCTGATTTTTGCTCTTCTAAAATAAGCTCAGACTGCAATCTGCATAAATGCTGCAGAAAGAGTAATGAACTGCCCGCCCACCTGAAATGCAGACTTGAGCAAAGCACACAGGAGCCAGAAGGATGGAATGAGCCACCCTCACCATGCCTCTGCCACCCCATCTGAGGGCACAGAGAGCAGGAGGGACATGGGGACTGCTCCAAATAAAGCCATGGATTTCTACCTAAACTATGGGCTGAAAACAAAAACTAAATGGAAGCACAAGAAACACTGCATCATTCTGGCAGGTGGGGACAGCAGAGGGGAGCATGTCAGTGGGCACAGCCCTGCAGGAGAGGGAGAGTAGAGAGGAATTAAAAATAAAACCTGTCAGCCCCTGGTTTCTACCACTCATTTAAAAACACGTGGCTGTAGATATCCAAAGTGTAAAAGGAAGCAGTTACATACACAAACCTCCCCACAAATAAACATCTCATGACTTTATCACCAGACAATACTCAGTCACAAAAGTACATCAGAACATTATTTTGCTTTTAATCTTTCTGAATTGTCAGCTGTGGCCATGCCACTTCCATGCACACCCTGACCTGCAGCATGTAGGCACTGCTCCCCTGCTTCTCTATCTCCCAAAAACACCCCACAGAGACAGTTAACACAGGCTTTGTTTTAAAACTCTGTCAAATGAAGGGTTTGTTTATGGCTGTGGACTCTCCCTCCAGAGTGCTGGGAATGCAGATGCAAAAGCAGAGCAGTGCTTGCTCTGGGGCAGGTGAAGTGTCTGTGCACCTGCACAAGCTCCCGCCGAGGCACAGCTCTGAGCCACCGTGTCTGGTCTTTTCTTCATCTAAGGGAGGACCAGAGAAAATCAGCCATTTAACTCTAGACCAAGCATCTGGAGAGCACCCTGTAATTACCAGTTCTGGTTCTCTTCTCTCTGACAGCTTCTCAAAACACACGTGGATCCTGGTACATCCCAGAGCCTCTCGGCTCCCTTCTCCCCTGGTGGCCCCCCAGCTGCAGCTGCTGCATCAGCTCTGGTATTTATAGCCCCTCTGTGCTGACTCACTGCTGCTCCTTGCTTATTCAGAAGCTCCTTTAACTACATTTGCTTTTGACAGTGTCACATTTATCACTCTCGTGTGTAATTTTAACACTTTCCCCTTCCAAAACTGATACAGAAGAGCCATCCTCTGCTTCTCTGTGTGGATGGGTGGGGATGTCCAGAATTTCCTTGCCTTCCACTTTCTTTCCTTGTCCCAGCTTCAGGAGTTCAGAGGAACAGAAACACCATGAGTTTGGCAGGAGAGCCGAGGAAACAGGGCAGCCAGCTCAGGGTGTCTGGTCTGAGGTCAGGGCAGCTTCTCCCTGGCCCTCTCCCCTGGATATCCATCCTTCCCTCTGGCCTCAGGGTGTCCATCCATACCATGCTAACACTGCCAACACTAACTCTGGCTAGTTGGAAAGAGATTAAAGCAAGCAATTCGTTGCAAAGGGAGAGGAGGGATTTGCTACAGGCTGGTATAAATAAGCTAAAACAGAGTTTAGGCAGCAGCAGTGCCTTACACACATCACCACCTTTTAAAGTGTTCTTGTTACCTACGAGTCTGTATTCCATAGGGAAGTTTTTTTTTTTACCCCAGCCCTCCCAAAATCCCCTTTTGAAACACTGAGTTTCTCTGAGCAGGAATCTTGAACTTCCCTAGGCCCTGAGATCATCTTGAGGGGTCAATACCCGCAGGCAATTTTAGCACATTTTTAGGACAGGGTTTGACATTGGGCTTATAAAAACACATGGAACTGCTGCTCCCTGTGCACTCCCTGCAGTGACTGACAGGCTCTCAGCCCCCTCCAGCCCAGCACCACACCTGCAGTCCCCCTGAGAACTACTCCCCTTCTCTGCTTGACCTGCATGACCACAAAAGCTGCTTCTCCTGATTTGTCAGCCTAAGAGTAAAAAAGAAGAAAAATTACTTTCAAAACTGTTTCTCTCTCACTCCTGCATGTAACAAAGCTCTCACTGACAGCTTGACAAAAATCTGGCAAAATGTTTTCCAACTGAATTTAAAAAAAATTCAAGCACAAAGTTGTTACACAAGAACCTCACAGTTATCAAAATCTGCACTGAAACGACCTTAAAAACAAGGACAAGTCAAGCTTAGCAAGAGGAGAACTTAATGGTCTTGATATTTGATTTGTCCAAGTAGCCTGTGGGCTCAGCTACTTCAAACATCATTTCCCGAGCCTACATAAAACATGTGCAATATGTTACACACTGGGAGCATTCCAAACACGCGTTCTCTTCTGCTCTAACCCTCCTGCGTTTGGAAGGCATCAGCCACAATCTCACCCCTAAAAAGGCAGAAATGCACAAGGGCTTCTCCGAGCTGCCCAGCACCAGGCAGCCCCTCACACCCCTGCCCACTCTGGGGGCAGGCACAGTTCCCTTTGTCCCCCCTCTGGTATCATTTATCCCAGGAACAGCATCTCCAAGGGGCTGCCCTTTCTCACGGGGAGCTCCGCAGCTCCTCCAGAGACACCTCTGACCTCTGCCTTTGAGACACCCATCACACCCGCTTGGATGAACTCTCTGAAGGGTTCCTTGGGCCCCTGAGAGCCAGCCTTTCCTTCCTTTGCTCCACGTGTTATTCTCCCACACATCAAACTGCCCCTTTTTGTTTCTGAGCTATGTTCAGCACCACGCCTTGGTTCAGCTAGACCTGAACTGGAGCCTAAACCTCCCGTGTAAAATGCCTCCTCTGGTCTCTCCAGCAGGATGAGCAGGCCAGGTGTGTGGGCAGACAAAAGGTGGCCTGGAAAGGTGGGCAGGGGTCTGTTCTCTCCCCATGCACAGGGGCAGAAGGTGGCCCCAGCATTTTTGGGACTCAGCTCAGACCCCTGTGCCCAGCAGGGTACCTCAGACACACGGGGGACACATTTGCTCCCTGCTCCGAAACAGTCTCTCCTCATCTTGGCACAAACCAGACAAACTTGCCCACGAGAACAGCTCACCATCAATGTTCAACAGCACTTCATGGACTAAAATCCCTCTGCAATCACACCTACTGCTGCCAAGGGCTAAGCACGCCATAGTCCAAGGAACTCTTGGGGTCCCAGATAGGGGATCTCATGAATTCAGACCCCCAAGAGAAAGAAAACTTTCACAATCTTTTTGTTTAAAAGTATTCTTTGCTATTGCACATCCATGCTTATCAAATGAAGTACCGAAGTATTTCTGGTAGAAAACAGCATTTTCCTCTTGTCCTTATGCTGTAAACAGATTCTTTTAGATATAAAATTTCAAACAAATAAAAGTGGCAGCATGCTGTCACTGTTCCTCACATGAATTCCTAATTCTATGATTACACCCTGCCATCAGTGCCAGGAATAAACAGAAGTCTCCAATCCTACAATAACTGTGTTCCTCCTTTAACACAAGCCTCTGGTGGAACAAGTCCCACTCTATCACACAGATTCAGAGTGTGTCCTCATTCCAATCTGACAGCACAAAGCTGAAGCAGTGATGAACTCAGGGGCTCACTTATTTAGCCAAAAATAATGCACATGGAATGCAGAAGAGCGTATGAATGACGTGCAGCAGAATCCACAGAGCCACCCCAGTTTCAGATCTCCTGACAACACATTATTCCAGAATAATAGAACTGACACCCACCCCTCCCTGCACATGAAGTGTGTAAACAACCCCCCTGCAAATGTTCCTCAATGGAGATTTCTTCTCAGTTACTAAAACTCTGACAATGTCAGCAAAATAATCCTGGAGCTATATCTGCCACAGCTCACTGGTGTTTGTTTTCCGAGCAAGAGCCATTCCTTGCGTGAGACACTCCCAATGAGGGATGACTTGTGCTCACTACAAGCAGCCAATATTGACTGGAACCACACTGGGCTGTGGAGCTGCTCCTGCCGAGCAGCACCAGCTGATCCACACTTGCACCAATCCGCACAGGAGCGCTTCCAAGCTCATTTGCAAAACAGAAGAATTTATCTCCCTGAATTGAGAAAACAAGGTTTTACCACTGAAGCATCACAAACACCAACCCTAAATATGCTTGCTACTCTCCTCCAGTATGTGTATGACCACTGGAGCCCCATCTCCCCTCCACTGCTCAGCCCATCCTCTGACCCGAACTGAACCCTGCCTTTTCCTGCCCTTCTCTAAGGATTACTCACTCCACATCTCTGTCTACCAAGGCACTCTTATTTCATCACATCACATTTGGCTTCCAGAGGAGCATCTGTAACCCAGAGCAAAAGAACAAGTCAGTACTTTTAGGCCACGAGTCCCACGTGACACGTGGATTTCCATCTCCCCTGCCTAGTTCAGCCAGAGAAGCCTCACCACGACAGAGAGACTGCAACACCTCACAGCCCTGCACAGGTGTGTGACCCTGCAAACACAGCCCACACCTGACTGCTGTCAGCACCTTCCCCCACCAAACAAACACGCTGGCCTGGCCAGGAAGACTCCAGTGCTCTTCCCTGTGGCTGAATCTGCTGTATCCTCCGAGCTCCATGTGCTCCCTGATAATAAAAGCACTTGAGAATTTAACCCGACCTGTGCAGGGACAGGCGAGGCACTCTGGAATGGTGGAATGACCCAGTATGAGGTTGTGTCTGCTTTCATGCTGTCCCCCGCAAGATGATGTTGTTCCTTTCTGAAGGGACACAGAAGTGAGATGCAGAGCATGAACAGACTTTTGAGGTTGGGAGCACACTGTGGCCTTGAGCCAGAACCGTCGAACTGGGTTCCAATAACTGCAGTCTGAAGGGAAAAGCTGACAGTGTTTTTACATGGTCACTTACGTAAAATGCACCCTATTTCTTTTGTGCCATATGCCTTTGATGCATTTTGATTCCCACTCTTCTTGATTGCTTTTCTAAATTAATGTGAATTGGTAAAGGGTAATTACTCCTATGAATAATCAGTGTATGCTAATAAATGCAAAAATAGGACAAAATGGTAACTTTCAGCAGCACTGACTGTTCCTAGGGATGATGGTCCCTGATAAAGGGCACCTCCTGCACTGACAGCAGGACAGGGAGGACAGCTGTGTCCTCCTTCCTGCAGGAGTGGAGTTACCCTGCTCAGCAAAGGAGAACACAGAAGCACAGCTCCTGCTCTTTGTCTAAAGCACCATCTTGCCAAAGACTGGCTGGTGTGCTTTTGGCAAAATTCTACAGGAATCTATATTAATAAAGATACAGGACACTGCAGAAAGGGGAAGAAGAAGACAAACCCAGAGGACGTGAGCAGAGGGTTGTAGAAGTATTTGTTATCAACTCTCAGTGCTGCTTCACTGATGGCCAGGCAGAGCTTGCTGCCAGCACACCCCGGGTCCCCCAAACTGGAACCAGCTCAGGCCCCTCTCCAAATGTGGCCCCACAGGCTGTGCCCCAGGGAGGCATCCAACATTTGTCACCCCCATGAACTACTGAACTGAATGGCTTCACACAGCACGATTTAGGGGGGCCTCCAGCACCCTCATGGGATTAAATAGCACACAAGAACAAGGAGAAACGTTTAAGCCTTCTCAGCAATGGCAGGAAACTCCAAGTGAGAACTAAGATCCTGCTTAAAATAAATGGCTGTTCTCTGAATTCTCTGCAAATTGCATTTGCTGCCTCCTCAAAGTCACAGCATACGTTCTGGCAACACGATGGGAAAGACATTAGTGAATTACAAGAAACATTTTAAATCCAGTTAGAGACCAGCCCACCATTATTTTATTAGCATGCTTTTTAAGAAATATAACAGCACAGTGAGTCTAAAAGGGCTGTTTCCCCATGTTTTAGGGACAAAAGACTTGCAGGGCTTGGCACTTCCCTTGCTGAACTTGACGGGACTTCTGCTGCCTGTGCCCCCAAGCCTCTGGAGGTGCCTGGGAGCAGCAGCACATCCATCACTGAGAGCTTCCCCGAGCACACTGGTCCCACAGCCCAGCTGCAGGGCTGCCACAGGGACTGTTTGCTTCACCTAGGATACAGCCAGACTCCCAGAAAAATGTTATCATTCCTCTGAAGCAATCTCCTCAGAGAATCCCATTTCACCAGCACCGAGGAAAACGCAGGAGCGAGTCACCCCCTTCACATGAAATAAAGCTTAGTGTCAGTAATGGGAAAAAAAGCATCAATCAGTTAACAGACTACCAGGGAGGATGTCAGATCTCCCAGCACTGCAGGATTTTATCAACAGCCTAGATGAGCATCTGTCAAAGACGTCTGCTCTGCCAGAAGATACAAAGATACAGAAGAGAGGCGTTACTTAGGGGAGGTTTTTGGCTTTCTCACAGAGCCAAGGGGATGTCCCAGGGCAGCCAGGCCACGCTGCAGATCCACAGGGAACACCACAACAACCCTCTGGCAAACACCCCAAAATCACATTTATTGCTACACGAGGGTACAGCTGAAGGTATTTTAGTGCAGCACACAGGGAACTTGTCCCAGGAGCCACGTGGTGCTCTGGGAGGGACGGACATCTCATTTATCCAACACACAGAGCCACAGCAGCACTCCCGAGGCTTCATCGTTCGTGGCCCTGTGCTCGTCCCTGTTTGGGAAAAATCACAGTACGGCCTTTGGGGAACTAATTAAGGAACAATGGAGCTGAGGAAGGCACAGCCTGTGGACAGATTGACCTCAAGGCAAAGTACAGGGATGAAAACATCCAAGACCCTTACAAATAATTGTGTATTTCTAACATGCTGAAATTTTTAAGATCAAACTCAAGATTCATACTTTTATTGCAAGTTTTAAAATGGAAATTATTAGTAAAATTACAATCACTTCAGTGAAAAGGTGGAAGGCTACATATTAATATTTCCCTGAAATAATGTCCATATATTATGTGACTGTCTCTTATTAGGGATTAATTCCAAACTCAGCAGAATTAGTTCAGTGAAAAAATCTCCCTTTAACTTAGGAGTTTTTCATTCAAATGAATAAAACAAAGCAGAGCTGTCAAAACTATAGAATGTGTAAAGAACTAGCCTAAATTTAGCCACAGGTGTCATTAATAACTACAAGAAAATGAACACTTTTAAAATTCACAGGGTTTATCCTAACAATTTTACTGTAAATTTTAATGGATTATTTTCATTGTCCCTCTCCCAAATAATGTCACAAGATGCTTTGCTCATAAGTTATGTCCAATAAGTTACCTCCAGCCAGGACATTTTACTGAGATAAGGAACAGCTGCATTATAAAGAGCTGTAAGTATGTTTCAAGGAGAAGATCATCAACAGGGATATGATTTTTCTATTTGGATTTAAAATTAGTGAACAAAACCACTCCCCATGTGAACAGCACTGCACAATTCCAGGCTCCTCTGGAGCATCTCCACAGCTGGCTACACCAGCACAAACTGGATGGTGGGACCATGAGGGACCTGGCCAAGGCCAACACCCCCTCAGCAGGCACTGGGGACAAGGACAGCCCCACACTATCCATAACCCTGGGGACAAGGACAGCCCCACACTGTCCATAACCCCTGGGGACAAGGACAGCCCCACACTGTCCCCTGGCAGGGTTCACCAGGACAGCCCCACACTGTCCATAAGCCCTGGGGACAAGGACAGCCCCACACTGCCCATAACGCTGGGGGAACAGAAGAATCCCCAGACTTTCAGCTTTAAACTACAGTCTGGTACTAGGACAGAAAAAAAGGAGAGGAAAATCAAAGGGCTGTTGTTTGTCTCTGATAAATTTCATAAAAATTCTTATGAAAATCCCATGAACAGGAAGAGGAAACAGGCACTGCTGAGAATCAGGGAGACCATGGATTATAACACAAACACCAGCTTCAGCACAACCGTCACCAATTACAGAGAGCCCATCACCAAAAGCCCACATTAATGTGGTACTGAAAATCTGAGCTACGAGGTCAAAGAACATTCAGAGACCTGGAGGTGAAATGGGAATGTCCCACCTCACTCCCACTTCCAGACTAGCTCACCCTTATGGAAAATCTTTTGTTGCTATGGTGATGGGGAATCGAAAAAACTTAGATCCATGTAAACACAGGTTTTCATACACAGATTGCAGTATTCTGTACTGCCACTTAATCCCAATTTATGAATTTTCAGTTATTCAGCCAGCCAGAGAAAATGGAGTGATTATTCATAAATATAAAAGTTAAAGTTCATTCCTAGATAAATCACAAAAACAGGTCTGGATTTCTCACATGAATTATTCACGATAACTAATTTACTCACCTCCAGTTACTTGCCAAAACCTGGACACACTAGTCTCAATTACTTATTTTAGGGGGGCAACTCTTCCCTGTTTTCCTCATGCTATATTTGTTTATATACATATGTAAACAAACATACGTATGTCTGTATGTTTCCTCCCCTCCGTGGGCCACACACAGAGTAAACAAGGAACAGAGGCTGTTAGTAAAGGCTTCTGAAATTCACTATATTCAGCTTTGAACTGCTGGCCCAAGGGTGAAATCACAACTGACTCATAATGTCTCAGTTCTTTTTTAAGCTGCAACTGAACATTCATATGAAAACGAAAATAGTCTGAAACAGTTTCAGCTACCAGATGTGACGGTTTTTATCTCCAATGTCCTGACACCAGCCATTCATTTTTCTCCTTTTTTGAGCCTTTTCAAAGCTGAGTTCCAGGAACACACAGAAATCAGTCTCACACCCCAGGTACCTGCCACCTCCTCTTGCCTACATGAACCTTACTCTGAGACAATAGCTCCCAAGGAGGAATCCAGTCCTGCCTCGATTATCAAACAGGTTTCTGGAAGATCAGGAATCTGCCAACATCCCTCAGGTGGGGATCCTGCAATCTGGATTCCCACAGCCGCTGCAGCAGCCAAAAGGCACAGAACACTCACCCAGGTGGTGCCCAGCCCAGGTTTCCAGCCTGCCAGGTGCAGCACACGTGTGTGCCCCTCCTGACACTGCTGCTGCCTCCTGAGCAGGGCACAGAGCTCACCCAGCACCGGTGCCAGGCACAGCACCCCCAGCCCATCGCCCACCCCACACGGGCTGCAAAGCCCTGCCTGGGCCAGGACACAGCACACACTGCTGCCCCTCTGCCTGGCCTAGCACGCGTCACTTCAGTCACCAATCCCCCGTCCAACAAGGAATGCCCACGCAGCAGGCGCTGCTGCACAGGAGCCCCTGGGTAACTCAGCAGCAGCCCAGGCCTCCCATTGCTCTGGCAGCACCATCAGGCAATCCACGACCAGATGGATGTATTTGTAAATAAGGCAGATCAGTTTTGTCAGGTTGTAATTGGTTTTAGAACAAGCAATTGCCACGATGACAAACAACAGCTAAAGAGCACAGAGCCCCACAGTGCAGCACGGAGCAGGCAGGGCTTGGGGACAGCAGCAAAGGGCAGTGATGGCAGTGCCACCACAGACACACCCATGGACAGCTCCATCCTGGGATGGGCTGTGCGGGGCAGGAGAGCAGCCAAGCTCAGCAGCACTGCCAGGGGCGCTCCAGAAGTCGAGGATGTTGGGTGCCCACAGAAGCCACAGCTACACCTTGGCAATTGCGAGCCTGCAGGGAGCAGCTGTCCTTCTGTCCTGGCTGTCCTTCTGTCCTGGCAGGTCATCTGGATGCAGGCTGACAAAGAGCCAAGCTACTGGGAAACCTGAGACTGCACACAAAGACTGGAAACAAGAAGCTCTTCCCAACAAACCAGGGCATGTGCAGCCTGGTGAGAAACCCAAAAAAGTGAAAGAAGAGGACGTTGAAGATTTTTTCTTTCTCCCAAAGGTGTACTGCCACCATGAATTGCTGCAGGCTCGGTAGTTAGCTTGGTGACCATAAATGTCTTTTTATTGTCATTGTGATGTACACCACAGACAAGGACACTGCAGCAAACTCACAGTGACAACGTGACCAGCCTCCACGTAAATTCCTGGCACACCAACAATGCCACACGCACCAGAAACCAGCAGGGCAGCCAGGGCTTGCCCCCAGCTCTCACACACAGCCAGGGAAATCCTGGGGACACAACCTGTGACTATTCCCATGACCAACCACCACTAAATCCCCAATGAAGGTTTAATTCTGAAGTTACTCTCTGACTCTGTGACCTGCAAAATTACTTCCTTCCACCCAGAGCCTTGAGAAAGGTACACCATCTGCTCCAGACTCCTCTCCCAGGCAGCACAGATGTCTCCTCACTGCCCTGGACAGGCACGTAAAAGCAGAAGGCAGCTACATCAACAACACAGTCCCAGGGATACAGGAGTACACGCTGTGTGATTACGAGGAGAGGCAAAGAGTGTGCATTTCTTTTTTCCTCTTTTTCCCACTCCCCCTTAGTTTAGAGCTGACCTCTCCCATGGAACAGATTATTGTTATTTCAACAGTGCATCTCACACTGCCATCCTGCAGAACAATGACTGTATGAGTACTCTTTGTAATGGTTTCACTTTCAGGGGTTTAGAATATGACATTTTCACTTACAATGTTTACTCAGTATTTCTTTAGGAATTTTAGAAAGAGTAGGTCAACAGCACACAAGCAGGAAAAAACATGCAGGAAAAAATGCTTTTAAAGCCATGAGTCACTCAGAACACGATCCAGCAAGGATGTTAAAAGAAACAAAAAATGCTTTGAAAGAACCTACTGAGAGTCTGATTTCCAAGTTACTTGATCTATTCCAAATTAAAAATCTTTTTTGCCACACTTCCTTAGGCTCTTCCTGAGCTATTTGAAAAACCCAATTACAATGGAGATCCTGATTTCCATGTTCATTTATTACCAGAGTAGAAGCCCCATTCACCTTAGTGATAAAAAAGAACAGGGAAATAGGAAATCCCCTACAAAACATTTAATGTATTTAATGAAAAATAAAATCAAGAATGATTAAAGGAAAAGCTGGAAAAATAGAAGAGTTTCTGTCTGTGACCATAAAAGTCAGTTCCAAGTGGTCCAACCAGGACACTGCCCTTCTTAACTGTTTTGAAGCTATTATAATTGAGAAGCTTGACTAGGCCAATATTCAAGCAGCAATCAATTTATTAATTAATATGGTAAAATATGAGCAAACAGTGCTGGAGCAAACAGTGGGGGAGTTTTCCCTCCAACTGCACGCTGATAGTTGAGGCTTACAGGTATTTATAGGGGTATTCAGAAGTTTTCTCAGCAGTTTCTATTCCAAATTTTTACATCACAATCTTATACACTATTGTGTATAAGTCTTCTTAGGATGCACATCCCTAAAGGAGCATCCCAGCTGATGGGGTCCAGCTTTCAGACATGGGTTCAATTTTTAAATTTTAGGGACTATAAATCTTATGATAGTGATTGTCCAGCTTCCCTTAGTTGAAACTATTAATCCTTGAGTTGATTCCATCTTCCTTTCTCAAGCTGCTTTCCAAGGTTTGGGGTAGGACTTCGAGATAAGCATGCTCCTTTTTCTATACATTCTAAAGCTATGGTTTAAAAAAAATCTTTGCTGCAAGCAATATTCTAAAATTGTACTTCAAAAGATTATTATTACAAAAATCTTTAAGGTTTACCTACAAGCAAAAAGTTCTTGTAAAAAACATCTTAAAACTAATTCAAATGCTCCTAAATCAACTTAAGGCTTATAAAAGTTAATTGCGAACAAAGGATAGATTCAAAGGCCTTCTTCCATGCTTTATTTTTCTCAGTTATTTATTAGAATTCATCTTTATAACTGTCCCATGGTCAGGCTCCACACATATCACAATCACAAATGCACACGTTACTTGTATTTACCTGACACCAAACATAATTTTGTATTTCACAAAGCTATTACACAGTATTTACAGACATGCCAGAGTAACTTAATCCAGTGGCCTCTCAGAGCATTGCTTCAATGCTGCAGGTGAAACTCTAAGATATCCAGCCAATTGTGTACTCTGCACAGGAAAGTTTGTTTTCCGATCCCTCCAGCAAAGACATTCCACCCTGAAGCATGATACTCGCTTGTGCTGGCCTCAGCATGCTTCACTGTACATAATATTGATGGGAAAAGTACTCAGCCTTTTGGAAAACATGCCCACTTTGGAAGAGAAGTAGCCATTAGACAAACAAAACCAAAGAGCAAAGCAGAAACGCCCCGCACACTCCAGCCTGTAGTGGCAGGGTGTGACTGCGCTGGGGTGCCACGGGCAAACACCCTCCAGGTGAGCACCCGGGCACACACCTTACTGCCCAGCTCCTCAGTGTGACAGCCAGCAGGGATTCCCACCCACAGGAAAAATCCTACAGCGAGGGACATGCCAAAGGACATCCCCTGACTGGCCCTGCTGGAGGGGGTGGTGTGGACAGGCTTCAGCCACGACAGGATGAAGGGCAAGGTGAAGATCACCACAACTCCTTCCTAACACTGCATGATCCCTCATGTGAGCAGGGATTTTGGCACATGATCCCCAGGGCATGAAGCCCCACAGTCCATGGGACACATCCCACCCACTCAGGAGGACTTTCTTAAACCCACAGTGACATGGTTGACAGCGGCTCAACGTATTTTCAAATTAAACTCTATCTTTGGGCCAGAGCAGGACTTCCCCACCACCACTTAAGGGTCATTTGGGGCACATTGTCCTTCCAGGGGAATCAGTACACTCTCCTAAATAAGAGGAGCAGGACAGGTGCCTCCATAATATTTTCTTAGAAAGCCCAGTACATCTTCATCAGCTGTTTTTAACACCATTCCCATCTTGTCCTAAACCACAGCCCACTGCATTCCACTCCAGGGCAACATTCCCAAGCAGGACTTGTCTGCACAAGGCTTTGCCTTCTGACCACCCCTCTGGCAATGCAGCTCCCATCTTCAAGCTCTCTTGCAGCTTCAGTCCCACTATGCTGCCAATGCTGCAAAATGGCAGCAGGATTTCACTCTCCAGCTCATGTATAAACCTGTACCATTAACATTTCCAACACTAACAAGCTGTCTTGAATGAATCATCATTTAGGCTTTTCCCAAAGATCAATTAACCTTAGAGAAAATCTTCACAGAGAGAAAAACTTCAATTGTCTCTGAATTCTTTGCCAACACAAAAGCTTCGGGCTGCCACCCCAACAGTCTGATCTCTTGTCCTTACTCTTCCATGAATTCCACAATCTCAAAGATTAAAGTGCCATGAGAGTGCAATTTCCATGAAGTAAAAAAAAAAACCAAGAGTGAAGATTTAAACACAGACTCCTTACCAAACCCAGTCCATTTAGAGCCATGAGGTTACTAGGGCTGGACAGCAGAGCCTTACCCTGACACTGATGTCCCAAACACTCACTGTGCTCCCAGCTGCTGGCAGCCATGAGGTTACACACACTGAAACTTTCTGGAAAGCACTCAGCTGATCTGGGTGCCTGGCTTGCACCATGAGTACAATTCCAGCACTTCGGGCAGAGGAAGCATTTACAATCCTTCTCAACACCCATGTTATTCCCATGAAACAACTACTGATTTATCAGCACATTTGACAGAGAGAAAAACTTTGCATACACGAGGCCAGCAACCTAAAATTATCAAACTGATGATCCCAAGCTTAGATCTGTTCTCGAGATCATCTCCTCTTAAAGTTTCAAACACACAACATCCCCTCAGGTTCACAGAAGTGCCTGGAGACCACAAAGGACTCTTCAAACAAATAAAGCAGCAACACTACAGCAGCAAGAAGGATCTTTGGGGTGCTGTCATGGTGAAGGAGAAAACACTACTTCAGCAAACCCATGGCAGGGCCTTCTACTGCAGTCCTGCTGTGTGCAACACTGCTCCACAAAGGTGGACTAACAGTTGAAGAAAAGCCATGGAAAACCAGATTCCCTCTTCCCTTAATGGGAATCATTGAGGTCAGTCTTCCATCTCCTGAACTCCGATCAATTACATGTCTGTATCCTTCTTTCTTCTTAAATATTTACACTTAAAATACAAGCCTGAGTAAAACAGCAGCAGCTTCACCTCACCACTGCAGCTTGCTTTGCTGTCTCCAGTGATAACCAAACCATAACCCACATGGATAAACCCCCTGCCCTGGAGGGCTGCAGCCCTGAGCATTCCCAGAAGCAGCAGGATGAACAGAATCCCTTGAGCAGCACCTCCTCTACCTGAGGCAGGACATCAGAGATGCTCAAGGAAGCAGCAACCTCCTCTCCTCTCCCAGCTGATAACAGATACTGAGACCATTTAACTCCACAGTCCTTCTAAGCAAGTTCCTCAGCTGTCCTGCACATCTGCCACTGCTACAAGATGGAGCAATGTTTTCCAGAGCTACTTTGGGCAGCCAGACACATTCCAGTGACTGCCATCTCCTGCCACACACACAACTGTTGTTCCCAAAGGCTGAGGTGAAAAAGCTGAAGGTATTTCTGCCCTCTTAAAAACTGTTCTCCAACTTCAAAGGCAAGAAGAACAACCAATATTAATGCAAATTGTTCTTGGAAGCTGCTGGACACAGTGTGGCTGTGTCATTTTCCCAAGCTCTGCAGTTTCCAAACTAAAATCTGCAGCACCACACAGAGAACTTCCCCGAACATCAGCAGAGCTTTACAGCCAGGAAAGCACATTTGGAAAGCTAATAGGAACACTTCTGAGAGGCAGACTGTTTAAGGCAGCCCAATAGCACAAAACGTGTAAGCAAGAGGCTCTGACAGCAGCAGCTTTCTCCCAGTTTCCAGCTCTCTGGTCCCCAACCCCTCCCAGGCTAGAGTCTCCCAAACTGGGAAATCCACCTAGTACAGACAGACAGACCAACCACAGCCACATGAGCCAGAGGCTCTGCTGCTGCTCCCCTCTGATAATGCTGTGCCTGCAGAGCTGAATTTGGGGACCCACCTCCACAAGAGGCTGGGAAGCACCAGCTTCCACTCTGGGATTATGTTGCCACACCTTCTTTACATTTCTTTGTTGGTAAAATAAAAGGGAATAGTTAAATTAAGAAGGATTTAAGACCTCTCCTTCCCTACCATGGCCACCCTAGCAGCTGTCTCCTCACTGCTGAGTACCAACAACGCTGGGAGAAATGGCACAACCTGGGATAAACAGCAGGGCTGTGTGTGCCTGGCCTGGCAGCCCTGGCTGCTGCACCATCATGGGGACATTTCTCACGTGAACTCTGAAGCCAAGCTGCTGGAAAATCACAGACACTAAACACTCCCACAGCAGCCTGGCAGTAAGGAACACACAGCCCCATCACACCGACTGGTCCAGTCTGGGAACACACCACAGCAACACCAACTCCCTCACTAATTTTATTTTGATACTCCACTTCCTCTTTTAAAATTGCATGTTGCAATACACTGTTCAGCGGCTGCTCTGCCCAAACCACTGCAACTGCCTAACAGAGAGAAAAGGGAGGCTAAAATAAGTTATCTCAGGCTGGTTTGTCAAGGAAACGTTTTACAAATCAGGCTCTTGAAGACGTGAACAGCGTGAAGTGCATCCAACAACCACAGGCCCAGAGCAGGAGCATGGGTCAAGGGCTGGCAGCCCCTGGGAGGTCAGCAGTGACAGCACAACCCTCATCACCCCACGGGCTCACGCTGTTCCCCCAGCTCCCTGTCCTCAGGCACTGCTGTGGCACACGTCACTAACACACAGAGGTGGGGCACACACAGCACATCAGTTATTAGTAAAGAATACTCACCTTTCCAGGAGGAAGGCTTGCTGGCAGCTCAGCAAAAGCCTCCTGGGATTAAATCAACAGTCGGGACTCCAGAGCCACCCAGGCTGTAAGGAAGGGGAGGTTACTTTACCCAGTGTTGCTGGAGAGTGGCACGGGGAACACGCCTGCACACGCTGCTGAACTCTGCAGCCCCGAGCCAGGTGTGCCCTGGGTGAGCTGCCCCATCACCTGCCAGCAGCACGGGCCCCTCCCAGGGCAGCAAAAGCATTTCAGGAGGTGACTGCTGTTGCTGCTGCTGCCATGCGTGGTAGCTTGACCAATAGCTACTGAAACCAAGCCAAATCCAGGCAGGAGAAAATCTGAGAGCTCAAAGGGAAGGTTCCCCCCATCTTCCACAGGCCAGCAAAAGGGAGAGTAAATCCTGCTGCTGAGAGGGGCTGAAACTGCACACAGAACTTACAACATTCCACCTTACAGAGGCTTATAAATATCTGCTAAGCACCTGAAGGGCATTTGGTGCTGCACTCTAATGGCCCTTAAAGCTCTTCACCTGGAACCAGAACTAGCTACAGGCCTTGAATAAGTGTTGTAAGAGGGTTTTATTGTTATCAGGAGGAGAGGCAGACTGACAAATAATGCCAGCTACACACTCAGGCACCTGCCAGCTATTAGGGAAGAACATAGCCAGGCTTATAGAACCAAAAAAACCCCCTTTTTTGGTATCTAAATCACCTCAGAGCGCAGCAGGACCCCAGCTCCTGCCACCAGATCCCTGCCCTGGGACAAGGTATGACCCCAGACACATCGCTCTGACTTCTGGCCATGCAGACAAGCAGGAGGAGCTGCTGAGGATGAATGGACCAGCACAGAGCGGGTGTGGTCAGTCACACATAGGAGCTGCTGATTCAGCTGAACCATCCCAGCCTCTGCTGAAGCTCTCACGACTTGCACTTTGAGGAACATATCAGACAAATTCAAATTGTTTCCATTAGAAACTGGCAACTAATCTCTATTAGGAATCCCATCTAAACTCCCTGCTGCCCCTGCACATGGCCTGCCCAGTGCCTGCACACAGAGGGCTCTGTAAAACCCAGATGCCAGGGCCAGGCTCGCCGAGACACGGAGGGAACGGCAGGGATGGGATGGGAACAGCCAGGGCAGCGAGGAGCAGCTCTCCTGAAAGCAGAGCGGGGTCATCAGGACCTGCTGCAGCAGCTCCCCCAAAGCCGGCTGAGCTGTGCCAGGCACGCCGGCTGCCCTTGGGTCACACTTCCCCACATTTTGTTCAGCACTACAATTAAGCCTACAGACATTTTGTATCTGTTTGTGTGGTTAACATTTAGCATTTCCCACCAGCCCCCACAAAGGCGTGCAACTCTCTCCTGCACAGAACCCTTTCAGAGACTGAGCTGTCAGGTTCAAGCCCCGGTGCCTCTCCTCGATGGGAAGCAAAGCTCCTCCCCTGAGCAAACCAGTCTCCTAGAAAATTATTTGGCATGGGAATTTTCCCAACATTTTCTGAGCAAAGTGGAAAGAGAGAAAGAGGTAGGAAAAGAAAATAGACACAAATGAAGGGATGCAACTACAGCAATGGAAGAAGTCAAAGGAAGCTAATGGGCAATGATAAATTAACTTAAACTTTATGAAAATGGGAAAGAATACATTCATTTTCTTTGGCCTAAGTCTGCAAATATTTTTAGAGTTTTTTATATGCTAAAACCATCAAAACTGTAGTTTTATTATCAATTTACACAGCAACTCAAGAGTCCCAGAAGTCAAAGAATCATCCCTTTGCCACTCTGCAGCCAGATGCACCATTTGGAGGGCCCCACCTCCAGGATCACAGAGGACCATGTCACCTGCCAGTCACAGACACAAGATGCTACTGCCTCACAGCAGCCAGAGGGATCACACAGGGACCTGTGTTTTGCCAGGGTTAAGGCTAAACTGCAGGAAGCAATATAAAATTAAACAGCCAACCAACACAATGCTCAGTTTTCTGCAAGATTGCCAACGCCGGACCATAGGCGGTTGCATCTGCATAATTAAGACTGGTTTGTTTTGCTGCATTAAAGCCACAAATCAGGCATATGATCATAATGAGGGACAGCCATTTATTTAGATTTCTGGCCAGATAGACCAATTAAAACTGTATGTCTGAAAACACGCACTTTAAATTGTGCATCCGAGGATCTGCTGTGCTCCGTATTCTGCAGGCAGCTGTCATGTGGCAGTTGTAAATCTGCAGCCATATCTCCATTGGTGTTTATTTTTAATACCACCACTCCTGTCTGCAAAGGCTAAGGCAAATAAGAAAACCTGCCTCCGAAAAGTATTCTTAAATATTTTCTTTCTGGTACCACCCAGCAAGCGTCTCCTGCCAGTGCTGGGGCAGCTCTCCCCTCTCCCGAGAGCAGGAGGGTGCAGAGCAGCAGCAGGAGAGAAGGACAGAGCCTGGGTGAGTGACAGGAGAGCCCACACGGTGGAAAGGAGCCTGCCAGCACTGTGTGTGTGTGCAGGAGAGGTGACAGAGGTCTCCATGCACAGGCAGGCAGCAAACAGCCTGCAGAGCTGCAGGAACAGCACCCACAGCAGCCAGCACAGACCCCCACTCCCCCCAGAGCCAGTGCACCCTGCAGCCCCTGGCAGCAGCCCCAGCCTCCCTGAGCCACAGCGTGTGCAGCTGGGCACTCCAGCAGACCCTCACACACCCCCACTGTCTTCCCAAGCCTTTTCAGGACAACTCCTTCCCACCGTGAGAGGAGCAGACACACTTCTTCAGGGAAGAAAGGGAGATACAGAGCCCTCATGGCCAATAAATCATCCTGTGCATGAAGATAATTCCCCAGTTCAACCCTCCTCCTTCCAATCTCACTCCCCACACAGTGCATGGGCTCCTTGATTGCTGCACCCGCAGGTCGGGCAGGGCTGGGCTCCCACCCTGCAGCTCTGAGAGGCCACCCCCGACCCACCCCAGCCTTTGCTCTAACTCCCAACAACCAGAACTAGAGGCTTCAGCCAAACTTCTCTGAAATCAGCCTCAGCAACACGTTCCCCCTCCAAGCCATTCCAGGTGTGGCGTGTCTCTCTGGTACAGAGGCTTTGAGGCACCGCTGGAAGATCATTGCCTCACCCAGCACTGGCTGACACCTCACAACAGCAGCACACTGCCCACTTCAATCCTCTCTGACCTGGTCTTCAAATGCATTTCCAGTGCAGTTCTGCTGGGGTTACATCTCTTCCATCCATGCTGCCATGCCCTGGAGCTCATGTGCAGGGTTTTCCACCTTTCTCCCTTCCATTTTCCTGTCCATGCCGTGGGCACAAGCAGTGTGCCAAGTTCAGATTCCAGGCCCATCCTCTGTAGTATGAGTTCACTGCTTCAAACTTGTATCTCTTATCATCTTCATATTCCAGCATTATTGTATCAACACTTTGGTTGTTAGTCCTCCTTGCCACCAGGTCCCCTCTTCTTTATCCAAATTTCTCTTTCATTTTAGTCTGTCTCTGGAGGCTTGGGCATCTGTCTTCACAAGGGTAGCAAGGGATTAGATATGAATAGCGTAATGACTCAATCCTTGAAGAAAATAAACAAGATATCTGGGATAATGAGGTAGCCTACATCCAATCCTTCAGTCAAGCCAGGAGAGACCAGGCTCTGCACAAGTGGAGGTGGGCATCCATGGTCACTGTCACAGCCCCAGAGAAGGTTTAGATGATCACAAACCCTGACCCATGTCAGGGCTGGCACACTCAACACATAACTAAGCACAAAATGCCCCGCTCCTTCTTCTGCGGTGCATCCTCGGCCACCAGCCCTCCTTGGGTCCCTGCAAATGCAATGACCAACTACTGTCCTGCCTGCTCAGCCACGTTTGTCACATTGCTCCTGTCCAGTGAGGAAGCACAGGCTCCAGCAGCACTCTGCATCAATCCCTCTAACTCCAATGGTTATCCTCCTCCAAGAGTTCAGCAGGGTGGGAAGATCAGAACCACCCTGGTCCCCACAGAGTGGTGACAGCAAGTGACAGCTATCCAATCACAGCTGTGAGCACTAGAGTCCCTGCATCTCGCCATGGTCACCCCAAGACCACCCTGGTCCTGTAACAGACCCGGTGTGTCCAGGGATGGAGCTGCCACCTCCCCAAAAGCAGCACACACCAGCCTCGGGTCCGACCCTGCCCACCTCTCCCCAGCTACAGGCACAGTCACACCCTGTCAGCATAAGAATTAGCCTTTATTCTGGGGAAAACACAGACCAAGTAGCCTGTGTCAGGAATCAGACATTCCTGGAGGTGTAATTATGCACAGAACAGTATCAAGGAAATTATTACTGGCCCATCTGCAAACTGTCTGCATTACAGCTGCCCAAAACGTGATCTCTGTGGTGTAATGTAACACCCTCACACACACTCCAACATTAACTGCCTCACATATGGAAACCATGAGGCTACAGAAGCCAGGCCAAGAATGATCACGGCCTGTGAGCACTCCACTCACGAACAACAATCAGAAAAAACACTGGAGACATCTAGAGCAAAGCTTTTGGAACAGCTCAGAACCAGTCCCTGCCCGCAGTGACCCCTCTGCAGCCTGAGCACCCAAGAAACAGGAATGACCCAGCCCAGGACATCTTCAAGAACAACGTGAAACCGTGGGACAGTCTCTGGGAACAAATGCAAATCTCCTCCCATCAGACGAACAATACCACAGACTAAAAGAATATTTCATCTGCTTAACTGCAGGGTACAATAACATCAATTTGCCCAAATTACACACAAGCAGAAAGGTAATTGACACCGAGCAGGGCATGTTGTGACTGTTCCGTCACTCTTCGAGGCCAGCTACAAAAGACTGAAATTCACGAAAGTAAACAATGGCACGAAACCAACAGCCAGCCCCTTCCCCAGAATCCCTCCCTCTGGCATCGCGCTGCCGCAGTTAGGCAGAGACTTTCCCAGGCTGAGTCTGGCAGACCAGCCATCACCCAGCTGAGCTGAGATATGGAGAAAAATGGAAGCTCTTGAGTTTGCACAAGCACAAGTTAACCTGCAGAACAGCTATTTTACGCTTTTAATTAACCATGTCCTGGACTTAATTATGATGAAGTGGTGATCATATACCCATATAAAACAACCGAGCAAAGGGAGAGCGGAGCTGGTTTTATATAATAGTGGGGGGACTGAAAGAGGCAGTGCAAGGAAAAGGGATGAAGTAAGCAGCTGAGAGTATCCTCCGTCCGAAGGTGGGAAAAGGAACTGTCATCAGCTAACAGAATTATTGCAATAAGGAGTAGATGTATTAAGGTACCCAGAAATGCCCATTAATACAGTCTGGTACCAACAAGAAAATCCCTGGGTGTGCGATAGACAGAAGGCTACGCTGGCTCATTTCCCTCTGCCTCCAACCCGCTCAGCCTTCCCCGGGCTGCAGGGCTGCCATGTGTCACAAGGTACCAACTTTCCTTCGAAACAAGAATTAACTTGGAGCCTGAGATTGGATGCTCAGTGGTCTCAATAGACAAAACCTCTAGTTTTATTCCTGTCCAACACTCGGGAACGCAGCGACTGCCGCACAGCTCCGCGCCCCGCACCACTACCGGCACTTGCATAATAATGACTGCGGGCCTGGAGGCGAGGGGCCGGAGCACGAAGGAGACCTTCCTTACATAAGGAGCGCAGGATCGATGCGCTCCCCACCGGGAGGAGCGGGCAGCGCTCCCGACCCCGCACAGCCCCGGGGCTCCCGCGGCCACCGCTGCCCCGGCCAGCGCCGCTCCGGGGGCTGAGCGACCTCTGCCCGCCCATCGCCGCCGCTCCGCACGCCGCGTCCCCGCACGGCGCCC
>VZTB01014676.1:315250-329773 GCA_013397245.1 Thryothorus ludovicianus | reverse complement strand
TCCGCAGGCTCGGCTCGGCCGCGCCCCCCGGCCGGGCGGCCCCGCCGTGCTCGGGCAGCGCCGGTAGCGCCGGTACCGCCGGGCGCGGACCGCCCCGTTTCCCGCCCCGCTGCGGGATCTGTCGCTCTCCTCGCGTGTCCGCCCCTCCCGGAGCGGCCCCTCCGCAGCCCCGAGCTCCGGCACCATCCGGTCGCCGCTGGGACAGCGCGGGTGCGCTGGAGGAGATTTATCATTTCTTTATACAATGGAGGAAAAACGGAGGAAGCGTTCGTTCCAGCAGGAGCAACATCAGTGATTAAGGCGCTTTATCAGGGGTCCTAGCTGAGCGCTTGGGACCAGACCATGAGACCTCACGCACTTGCCAGCAGCGTGTGCAATGGCACATCCGAGCCCTCGGACAGGCGGTGCGCGGACTCGGCCTCTGCAGATCCACAATCAACTGAGTGGGTCCTCTGTCCGGCCCCGGCTACGCTCCCATCACTGCTCCACACAATGGGGTCTTTTATGGGTGTCTTGTGAGGAGTGAATTCAGGGAGATTTGATGATTCACAGTTACTCTGCCAACTTTAAAAAATAACCCCAGCCCATTACACAAATAATTTACCTAGTGCGAGCAGGCGGCACAGAGGAGCATTCTACATCTCAGCGGCTGTGGAAAGGCCTGGGGAAGAGGAAGAAAAAGTGAGCCCTTCCAGGGAAACACAGCCCCTGCAGAATGTGAGGCCCAGGCTCAGGGCTGAGCAGTTACTCCAAGTCCAGGTGGACCAAGAGGCTCAGAGTCTCAGAGAAAGCACAAACTGTGCCTGACCCCAGCTGGGCACAGGGAGAGGCAGAGGACAGGGAGCGCAGGGAAGGCTCGGGGACAGTGGCTGTGAACATGGGTCAGTGTTTTATGGCAGGGCAGGAGAGTGGGTACCAGTCCCTAGGGTGAGCTGCTGCAGCCCCTGCCAAGGAGTCTGGGAAGGAGCTGGGCTGGGACACTGTGTGTGACTGCCCTAAGCTGCACTTGGAGCAGGGCTGGAAAGAAAACACCAAGGAGAGTCAGGAGGTATCAATCAAAGAATGATCCTCCAGGAACATCAGGTCTCTGGAGACGGTGCCGCTGAGGAGTGAAAAGCTTGGTGCACAACAATGATGTATCATCTCCCAAAGAAGGAAAAGCCAGTTTACACAATGACCAGGGAAAAGTCCACGGATGACAATGTTGTGTTCCTTCACAGCCAAAAACACCCTGAAGGGACCTTATGGTTCTGAACTCGCTCTCCACAAAGGAAAAAAAAACCCAAACTAAGCAAGGAAAGAGAAGCACAGGCCATTTGATAAAGGATTCATCCTAGCGGAAGTCACTTCTCCTTGCAACATCCACAGGGATTCGAGGGCAAGGACCAGCATTCCTGATAACCACCTGTGCCATAAGACAGATTTTGATTTTCTTGCCAAATTGGTTCAAACCTGTGAGGCGAGCTCTGAGGTCAAAGCCGACTGTCTAAGGCTGTTAAACATCTTTTCTCAGAGTGGTCCGCAATATAGTGGTGAAAGAAAAATCCCAGTCGTGAAATGATCCAACAGCACCAGGGGTTTCTGCTCCTCAGATATCATGAAGAATAAAGAAGCAGCAATGGCTGAAGAAAATTAATCCAATCATGAATTAATGATCTTTAATACGTATCAATGTCTAAGATACTTTGTGAAATTTCTACTTGAAACGGCTTCTTAAAAGGAAGGATTACATTGTAATTCACTTTGCGGCACTCTCAACCCAGAATTTTTTAATGAAGAATGGGATGGGATTTAATCATAATAAACACTTCAAGCTTGAGGTACAGAGGAACCAACAGTAGCTATGGCAACATGGTCACTCCAGTAAGGCTAATGCAGATTATTTCCAGGGCAGTAGCCTTGTGTGTGCTCAGGAAGCAGAGGTAATGTTGGCTTAAAGCAATTCTTAAATTAAGGAAATTTTTTTAAAGCAGAAGCTGTCTTGCAGTCTTTGTTTCCAGCTTTAAACTGTGTTTCACAATGTGCTGAACATACACACAGCAGCCTCAGCAGAGTATTGACATGCTGCTTCCAGAGACACATGAATGTCACCATGAGTTGGGCAGACCCTCTGGTCACGGATTCACAGACCGGTTTGTGTTGGAATGGGCCTTGAGGTCATCTCATTCCAACCTCCTCCAGAAGTTTGCTTTTGATTTTTATTTTATTTGGGTCTCAAACAACTCTGTTGTAAGTAGAAAGGTATCTTCCAAAATTATATGTGTAGTATCCTTGAGGCCATGAATATTCAGAGAAGAAAAAGAGCATTCTAAAATACACACCCATCTTGATCCCAGGCTGTTCCACTGTTGCCATCTTGAGCCCTTGTGGCACCAGTAGAATTAATCTGGTCAATAATTCAAGTAACAAATGGGAATATTTATGTGTGACTAAAGGCGTGAAGAATTATGATAAACAACTGGGCAATTCTTCCCAGTAGCTCTCCTGTAAAAGGCATTGGAGTCACAAGCTACTCAGAACCTGTTGTAACTGCACAAGGCCCTGGTCACACTGCACAGTGCTTATCAGTGGTGAAAGGCTCTTGGAGCAGTTTGCTGATAGAGATCTGCTACCTGCATTTCCTCGGGGGGATTGCCCAGCCTCTGTGCTCAAAGCTGCACTTTCATTTCCCTTCCGAAAGCAGCAGCTTCAGCTGGAGCTCGAGCAGCCCTTGCTTCTGGGAGTGGGCACTCAGCATCCACGGCCAGGCTCTTCAGGAGGGACATCCCCTGCACAGGGCTGGCATTTGAGTGCCAGCATCCAAGGTGTGCATCTGAAACCCAAGTGGCTGCTTAAGCCTTGCCCAGGGGATGGGTTGCAGTCCTTTGCCCCGTAGTGTGTACACCCCCAAAGAAGTGCTTTTGCACACAGTTCTCCAGGAAAAGCAACAGGAGCTGTTTACTCTGTTGGGCCGTTTCCATAGCTTTGATCTTGTGCTAAACCCAGGGTGGCCCAGGCTCCTCTTGGGCCCATCCCTCCTGTGCACACCGTGCTGAAGCTGAAGCTGCCAGAACCAGATTGTTAATTCTACTCCCACTCATTCAGAGGAAAGCTAAATATGCAATAATTCATGTGCATCAGTCACCCCTCTTTTTCCGTGTGTTATTGTTCCTCTCTGCCTCCATTTTCTTCCATTTTCCTCTGTTCTCTCCCTCCCCAGGGGTGAGGATGCCCCACCCTGTGCCCCTGGGAGCTGTGGCTCCACCATCCAGCATGGTCCCACCATCTCCTCTTCCACCATATGGGCACGGTTCTCTTCAAGGTTGGGTACAAAGCTCTGCTATTTGGTGCAGATGGATTTGCAGTTTGGTTATCACCTGGTTCATGCTTTTCTCTCCTGGAGTGGTGCTGTTCTCCCTGGCTATGTGCTCCCAGGAGTTCATCCCAGTGGCAGAAGCAGTCAAGTTTTGTGTCATCTCAGAGAACCCCACTGGCCTTTCTTCCCCTCATCCCCATCCCTGCAGCGCTGGGCTCCCTCAGCCCTGTCTGGAGCAGCCCTGCTGTACCTGGCACACACAGGTGACAGTCCAACACAAAGTGACACAGCACCTGCTCCAAGGGCTCGGGGCTGTCACTGTCCCCGTGCAGGAGCTCTGGGCCTCCAGAGCCAAGGGCTCTGAAGGTGACAGACCCTCACCTGAGGCAGGTCCTTGTCAGGCTCTGTTCCACTGGACCCAGGGCTTCTGTGACCCCAGAGACGCAGGTCCATGGCCTCCTCAGGGTCTGCCCCACAAGAAACCCAAGCTGTGGGGAGGGAGAACTGAAATGCAGCAGTGCTTTAAAACCAGTTTTAACACTCCCAAGTCCAGATGACCTCTGTTGCAGTTACTCAGATTTTACATTTCTGGTCTGTGCCACTGGCATATGTTGAACTTTGCTGAAATAGTACTTGCCAAGAAGTGTTTGTTTCTTTATAAAGAATATCAAAGCTTTGGGGATTTTGGCATAGAATATGATTTGTGGGTAAAAATCATGATGTTCACATGCAAAAGAAATAAAGCCAAGAAATACAGTGTTTATAATCCCCCACTGGATTTAAATAAATTGATTTAATTGGTTTCTGAGGGGAAGAAGGAAAGAGCAACACAGGAATTCTTGTCACACAATTTCCATCTGAAATCTAACACAATTAGTGCAGCAGGATTCAGTTACCAAAGGCAAAAAAAGAAGGGAAATCAGGAGTCAATTGAGTTGCTGCAAAATTTAATATCTTGCTGTCATCTTTGTTCTTGGTAGAGAGTTGCTGTAGCAACAGACCAAAAAAAGAACTTGCACAAGAGGAGGAGCTTACTGCTCTTTTAACAACATCTCTTTACCCTCCCTGAATTACTGTTTATGGCCAATCACTTCCTGAGGTATCAATGACTGTGGACACAAGGCCAGAGCCTGCAGGTATTACACCTGTCACACACACAATGGTGTTCTCAGCTCCTCTCTGCAGGTCACACGGTGGCAACTCTTTTCTGTAGAACTGAGCCCATTCTTATCACATGCAAGATACATCTATTCCTTGATCCATTTCCATCACTGGGGGCTCTGCGCCCTGCAAAGGAGCACTGCGTGGGATATGGGATATGCAGCTATAAATAAGAGACAGCTTTCCCCACCACTGCCTTTCTGGACGATGCTGACAGCTCAGGAAGGACAGGCCGTGGGGTAGCAGAAGGCAGCAGCTCCAGGGTAATGATGCCCAGGGAGCTCTTGTGTGCAGTTGGTCACGCTGAAGCAAAGGCAGCTCCAGCGTCGGTGCTGGCTGGGCTGTCAGTGTTTTCCAATAGTTTGGTCCCTGCTGTTTGTTGTTCCCCATTAATTTAATCACACACAATCTCAATTCTCCATCTGCAGTGTGGAACAAACTAACGGCAATTTTAGGCATTTTGGGATACAGGACTCCTAAGTGCAGGAGCTGGTTGGAAAGCAGCTGCAGGAGCTTTCCCTGTGTGCCCTGTGGGAGGGCCCCTTCACAGCCCAGCAGGACCAGCAAGCCTGGCCATCACAGCCCTGAACATCCCTGCACTCAAACAAGGTCCCTGCACATCACAGCGAGTCTGCCAGATGTGCTGCTTGGTGGGATTTGCCAGCAGGGCACAGAACTGAGGGTGAGCCTCAGCTTCCAGCAGCACCCCGAGCCCTTGGCAGCAGTGAGGGGGCCCACTGGGACAGAAACGGGCTGATCTGGGACACCACATCCCCATTTCCATGTCTGTAAGAGGAGTTAGCATTCCTGTTTGCTTCTGGGGGTACTTTCATGGCTGCTGATACAAAGGAACATCTCCTTGTGTGCAGACTGGATGACCCTGCAGTCTTGCCTTTGTGAAGGGGCACCACCAACCTGTTGCAGACATTCAGCCTAGTTTCATTTCTTTCAAGCTTCACTGTGTTGCTCCCCTCTCCAGCATCTCCATCTGTCTTGGTATCACCTGTTGCCAGGGAGCCCTCATGGAAGCAGACCACATGGGCACCACAGCACCTGCCCTCACCAAAGCCACCCCTGGTGCCATCTCCATGTCTCAGGGCTGCAGCGAGGGCCCTGCCTGACTGGACCTGCTGGAGCAGTGGCTGGAGCCCTCCTTGCATCCTGCTGTGCATTTTTGCTCACATTACTCAGGTCTGTTGTACTTGAGGAAAATGATCCAGTACCTGCAGCTGGAGCCAGGGGCACAGGGACCCACCCCAGCCCTTTGTTCAGTGCCAGCAGCCCCTGTCGGGTCCGGCGTTGCCGGGGGCTTGCAGCGGGACAGGGGAGAGGAGAAAAGGAAAAGCCTGGGAAACTGAGCTGGCACTGTGTGCTCACACAAAGCACCATTGTTCCGTGGCTCAGAGATGCAGTTTAGTAGGGCAGGCTGTCCTCCCCGAGCAGCCTCGGGCGGCACACAGGCCCAAGGGAAGCTGCATGTGGGGCCTCTGTCTGAACTGACAGCGATTGATGAGGGAAAAGGGGCCAAATGGAAAACACAGCTTTGAGGGAGAATTCAGCTCTCTCATTAGAGCTGAATACAGCTGGCCAAAGGGGCCTTTTCCTGGGGAAGCCCCAGGCTCCAGCCACATTCACAACTTCATAGCAAATTCCAGCATGAAAGTGTTATTTCCTGAAAGAGTGGAAAGTTTTGGGGTGTTTTTAGGTGCCCCTTCACACTGACACAGCAGCAGCACAGAGACCCAGTGACCTGGCCTGTGCACCACAGCAGGTTTGATTTTGTTAGCTGAGGTCTCAGTCATGTATTAGCAGCCCACCTAGAGGGATTTTTAAGCTTTTCTCAGGAACTCAGGCTAGGCACACTGAAATGGGTTCAGTGCATTTCTCATCACTCTCCATCCCATGGATTATCTACCACTGGGCACACACAAGAAAACACCAGCCCTTCCACATACAAGTTGCTTCCCAGGCTCTTGGCTTCAGCACTAAATTAGCAGGCAGGGATTTTCTGAGTTCCTCCACCAACTCAACTGAATGCAAAGTAGGGTGGGATAATCACAGCTATAGGAGATGAAGGGCTGGAGAGGAGGGGAATGGCCTGTGTATCCAAGGGCTCCAGGGGCTTTGCCAGGAAACTGTTGAGTCTGCCCCCCTTCACCACGTGGTGCCTTGAGTTTTGTTTCCTCAGACTTTGCCTTCTGCTAAGGCCCAAATGACAGCCAGCCTTGCTTTGGGAGGTGAAGCCGTCCTGGACCTGCAGAGGGCTCGGGCCACATCGGCAGCAGAGAGGTGCCCCCATGGCCGAGCCCCGGGCTGCCTCCCCCTGCGAGGGTCCCAGGCCCTGCCTCACTGTAGGACAGGGCAGCTGCAGTCACAGGGAATCCTGAACCTTCACTGGCTGCAGTTCTGCTCAGCCGTGAGTGAGTCTGGCAGCACCCCCTCCAATCAGCACCATGGGCAGGCAGGGAAGGGCTACTGAACCACCACAGCATCTCAGCCTGGCTGTGCCTGCAGGACAGAGACTCCCGGAGTGAGGCAAGGACAGCAATCCACTTCTATGCCATGTTTTAAAGCTGTTTTCTTCCCCCTGTGGCCAGCATCACTGTGCTTTGTGTTTGAGAGTTTGTGTGCACAGTGAGTCTAATTTGATTTTTATCCCTTTTGTCTCCCTCTACTTTGCACACTACATTAGGCTTTTGTTCCAAGGCAGTTAAAGCAGATTTGCTGTGTGCTCTGAGCTGCCTTGCAGCGCTGGCAGAGCCTCAGAGCACAGATGAGTGTCACGTAACAGATATGCTATCGATAAGGGGGAGGCTCACACAACAGAGAGGCCCAGAAAACTAGAATTCTCAACAAGAGCAGTGAAAGCAATTGTGTATGAGCAGGTCCCTCCAGCTGGAGAACTGCACCCTGCAATGGCAGCACTGTGGTCACTGGAGCTGCAGCCTCTGGGGGGGAAATTGTCAGGGAGGCTCCAAGAGCTTCAACAGAAATAGCAGCCCTGCTGTTGTTCAGCTACACCCTGGTGTTTGAATTCTCCTTCCCCTCTTTCTAAGTTCATGCTGTGTTGACTGTGCTGCTCTCACAGCCCTGTGAAATGTGGAGGTGGCAGAGCAGCAGCTGTTGGTGGCCCAAGGTCTGCTCCTGCAGCCCCCGTGGGTCTGCTCAGCATCCAACCTCCACTGCTGGGATGGGCCAGCTCCTCCTGTGATGCCACTCAATGAGCTGCATGTGAATCCTTCCCTTTAGACAGGATCAGAAATGTCCCAGCATGTTCTAAGTATAGCCACGACTGCTTTCCAGAAAAAAAAAGCTGCACTAATTTGTGTTGGCACTGATTTGGCACTGGTTTCTCATGTGCCAATCATGATACATTTTCCTTTCCTGTCCTCCCCTAATCACTGCAGTAAGAAAAATCTGGTTTACAGTGATGGTGGAATATCCATTAGCTATTATTTAAATGTATACAGATCCAGAGATGCTTAAATGTACTTGGGTTCAAATGCCTTGAGGAGGAAATGTGGACAAAAGATACTTTGTCAAGACAATAAAAACTACATGAGACAATCTACTGCTTTAAAAATACTAGAAAATATTTTAAAAATTACTGTGGACATTTAATACTATGAGTTTCAGTCTGAAGGAAAGAGCCCACTCTCCTAACATGAGAACAGTGGTGCTGCAAGGAGGGGAAAGCTGAGGCAGAAGTGTGGTGATCAGCCAGCCAGGACAGGAGCAAAGCTTGAGACCCTGAGCAAACCCTGAGCAGGGCTGAGCTGCTGAGCCAGAGCACAGTCACCGTGCTGGTGACAGCCACCATGGCCTCGTGCGGGGCTTCAGCAGCCTGAGGTCACAGCAAAGGCTGCGCTGCCCTGCTGCCTCCCACCTGCTCTCCATCCTCCCTTCCCTGCAGCACCGTGGGCAGCACAGCACCCGGCTCTCCATGCTGCTCTGGCTGTCCCTGACCCTGCCAAAACGGGTGTGACTCGTGCAAGTTACAGGGCCTCTGCCGTGGGAGGCAGCGGGGTGTGTGCCTCGTGTGGGCTCCCGAGGCACAGACTGCCCAGGATACCCTGCTCCAGAAGGGAAAACTTCATATCCTGAGGGCTCTCCAAAAACACAGCAGAAACGAAGGCACTGACCTGGAAATACCAAGCAAAAGCTTGAGTCAGTCATCTCCAAAGGCAAGGCAGAAGCACAGCCCACGTGTTTGGAGTTTCACCTCAAAGAGCCAGATGGACCTTTCTGTTCATTCCTCTGCCAGAAGACAAGGAAGGCAGACAGACCTTGGCTCCCTGAGCAGTGACCCTGGCTCCCTGCAGCAGGACTCCAGGGGCTCTGTGGCACTGGGTGTGCAGCTCTGCAGAGGTGTGATACCCGTCAGCTCTCACAGCTTCTCTCCAGCAAGGACGTGACCCTGCTTTATGGGCTCCTGCTCCAAAGCACTGGCACTGCAGGGATGCAGCTGGATCCAGCAGCTCCCAGATCTGAGGAGCAGAGCAAAACACATGTGTAAAGCAGGAACTCAGCTGAACTGTGCCAGCTGTCCACATGCCCAGAATTGGTGCAAAACAGTGTCAAATCTAACTGGCAACCTCAGCTGTAATACAAACAGCACAGCCTGCTTGCTCCCAGGGACTCACAGCCACTACTTGTATGAGAGGCAACACACTGTGGGGGATTTTAACTTGAAATAAAGGCTGGAGTGACCTTTCATTTCAGGTTTTACTTATGCTCCCCTTCCTCAAAGCTGCAGAGGAAAATCCTGAAAAATATAATCCAAGAGCATGGTAAAGTCTCAAATGTCAAAGGCAAGCAAAATCCCAAGCTGCAGTTGTTTTAATTGTAAGTTTGTTAGTCCAAAGGACACAGCTTCCCCAATGCTCACAGTCTGACTTTCTGTAGGACACATGAAATACCAGACAAGTTGTAGGTATAAGCCTGCATTTCATCTCATCACAAGATGCTACTTTACCTGCATCCAGGATATTATTTTTCTACCCTTTCACACCCTCAACTCAAAAGAGCTACTCGCAGAGCTCTTGTCAGTGTCTGGCTGAAGGTGTAGATCCCCATTCTTTACAAACTAGCCCCAGACCTCCTGTTCCCAGGCAGTGTGACCTGGGCTCCCTGGGATGTCCCAGCACACTCATCTCAGGTTTGCTCACCTCCTTCTCTTTCTCTCTGGGGCTTGGCTGGTTTTTCCCCAGGCAGATGTGCAGATAGCCCAGAAATATTTACAGAAAGAGGGTAACAGTGGTGTCCAGCACTAAGAGCTCCTTCCTTTCTGCAGCACTGAGGGAAGCAGTGCTGGAGGCTGCGGTCCTGCCCAAGCACCATCCAGGCAGTTACTGTCTCCTGTTTCTGTAGCCTTGGCATCCCTCCCGTGTCCTCTTGCACTCCTGCTCTAGCTTCTTCCAAGAGCTGTGTCATTGCCAGTGTTTGAGATCTAGGCCTTGGCATGCTCCAAAGAGGAGGAAATGGAGCTGACATCAGCACCAGAGCCTGCTGCAGCCTCCCGGGGAAGCTGCTGCATGCACAGGGAGCCGGGCCAGAGCAGAGGGAGCCCCATTTCCTGAGCAAACCACCCACAAGGTCACAGTTTCATAATCACCTTGAGCAAGACCAAGGGGGACCAGCACAAAACACTCCGGCAAATGCTTCAACACTGTGACAAAAACTCAGCACCAACACTACAAGATCTTTGCTCTGACACATTTTGCACTAAACTGAATCCCACAAATTCACAAATGGGTTGCTGTGTGAATGTGGTTCAGGTTGGTACAGGGGGATGAGTTGTTGCTCCCTCTTCCCTCAACTGTCACTTCTCATCCAAAACAGCTCCAGGTCACAGCACATCCAGGTCAAAAAAGAAGAACCAGGTCAGCAGAGACAGTGACTGACACCTCCACACTCTCCTATGACATGAGACACTGGGAAGTCGCTGGGTAAGGAAAACCAAGAATTTGGGACAACTGGCACCTCCCTAACACTCACTTCCACCTACTGATTTACCCTACAATATAAGGCACAACTGATTGAACTGATTGAATATTGTCATGCCCATGCAGGAGCCACACAACACATACTGTGGGTCCCCTGGAGGCTGTGTATGACAGCCCTTACACACCTGGCACATCACCAGCAGAGCTGGCTGCCAAGGCCCACGGGTTCAGTGCTGTGGAGGGAGTCCCATACCCTCCAACCCAAAATCTCACAGGCAGGAAGTTGGGTGAGTGACCCGTGTCAGTGCTTAAGTTGGATTAATTTCAACAAAGGGAATTTCTCCCCTTGTAAAATGAGTTTGAAGATCATCATATTTCAGAATTCCAAAATTACAAGCCTTGGTTCTCTGACTTCACTGTTTTGCAGCTCAGTCAAATCCCTGTCCCTGCTGAAGGGGTTCCCTCCAGCCCAGGGTGAGGATGCTGGAGGGGCAGCTCTATAGAGCAGGACAACCCGGCCAGAGGATTGGCATCCACAGCCCAGAAGATTGACAACCCTCAAATTATTGCCATGGCTGCATGTATTTCATATGAGCCACATTTGATGATAGCGTCTGCAGCCATGTAGTCATGGATATAGAACAAACAAATCACTAAATTACAGGAAAACAGTGAGAAAATTTAAACCTGGAGCTTGTTCTGGACTCTGCTCTCTGCAGAGTTGCACAACATTCCCAGTTTCACTTTAAAATATCTCTGTGATTTAATGCCAAAGAGCTGGGTTTCAAATGAAGCTTGGATTCCCCATGGCTGACTTCACAGATTGAGTTCAACACCATCTAACTTGGAAGGCATCTCCCCTCAGCCTCTGAAAAACCCAGTGCTGCAGAGTCTGTTAAGGAATCAGTCAGATATCTGCTCAGAGAGAACATTCATCACAGCACAGTAAGATCCAGGAATCCACATGTGAACCAGAACATGCAGGGGGCTGTCTCTGGCCCAGAAGAACATGTAACTGCATGAAGAATTAATACAGAGCAGTGGTGCTTCACAAGACCTTGCCGAGGACTGCGGGTTTGGAACAGAAACTTAATTATCAAATCTGAGTATTCATGTTACTGCTATCACCCTTTTAAAATTATTTAGGATGAAGGTGTAGCAGTAAGCAGATGTATTACCCACGATTATTCCTTTTCCAAGCACAGGAGGGGCAGTCCACTCGCGGCAGGATGAACCAACAATTCCCTGAGTGCCGTGTGAGCTGTGCGAGCCCTGAGGCCGGAAGGAGATGCTGGGTTTGGCGGGACAGGCAGCAGGAAATGCAGCGTTTGCACACTGTTGCTTCTCACCTTGATGCTCCTTTCCCAGCACTGCAGAAGGACCTGCAGGCAGGCACAGCTGGATGCAGATGGATCTGCCCGTGCTGGAGCTGGTGTGTGTGTGCGTTCTGTGACAGCCCCACAGGAGATGCCCAGGAGTCAGTCATTTCGGGAAAGCCCCTTGCAGAGTGACTCCCGTGCAGACAGCTCCTGTGCACACACTCCCTCACAGCCCCTCTGAGCAGCTCTCCCTTGAAATCCAAGCGCAGGGATAGGTTTGTTCAGACTGGGCTTGAAGCAGGCGACTGTTTGTTTCACGTGCTAACAGACAGTGCAGGCTTCCCACTTAAAAGTATGTTTAAAGCAGAAATGAACTTTTACTAGTAGATCAGACTTTTAAAAATAGAACCCAAACCCTCAGGCTCCCTAAAAGTGTCTTTTTAAGTGTGTGTGCGCCAGTCTTCTTTCAAATATTCCCAACAGAAGGATTTCCATTCAGTAACATAATTTAAATCTTCTCTGCAGGACATATTTGAAGAACTTAGCCAGCAATTCGGCTGAGCTGTCCGCTGCAATATCCAGCTGCAATGCCGGTACAGGTTACATGCAGGCTGAGAAGATTCCCAACAGAGTCAGTGGCACAAAGGTCACTCCAATTTCCGCCAGGCTTCTGCAGTTTAAGGAGCTGGGAATTCCCAGCAAATCCAGCAGAGCTCCCTGCTCTGAGCTGCTGTGCGCAGGAGCAGCGATGCTCATGCCCAGACGCACAGCACCTCACATGTCACTGTGGGCTATCAAGCACCACGATGATTCTGCGTTTCCTCCCACAGCGATGAGTAACGATTAGCGGGAAATAACCGGCTCGCCAGGAACAAAGGTCTGAGCAGCAGCTCTTGCGGACCGGCAATCTCGCTGACAGGTGCTGGGAATGCTGACTCAGAAGGAAAGAGGTTACAGCGCTTGTGTGCCACTGCTTGGAATGCAGAGCCCTGCTTCTAGGGAAGAGAGCCTCACTGATTTCTCCTCAGCTCCAAAGATCAGCAATAGCAGGAGTGTCGAGCAGTTAATGCATCCTCTGAATGTGTGGTTTAACAGATGCTGAGCCAACAGCGAGAGGAGTGACAGATCCTCAAGTCCCCAGAGCAGGGTCACACAGAGGTTAACGGAGGTAAATGAACTCTTTTGATATTGCAATACACTATCCATCTTGTACCTTCCATCCTAGAGAATAATTACATTGCCTTTATAGGAGGGGCAGTTTTTTGGGTGTAGAGGAGAGACTTTATAATTCCATTAGCCTCTGTTCTGGCCCTTAAGTGATACTTGGCAAGTCTGTTAATATGCAAAAGCCTCCATTTGCTCACTAATAAATTAGCTGTTAGGAAAACAAAGCTTCAGATCAAAGGCATTAGTAAAACACAGCTGCAGACTCTGAAGATGCTCAGCAGAGCCCGTGGTAGCTTCCCAAGGCTGTATATTCTTAGCATCAGTGGCATTCTGGGCTCGTGTTGGAGCTAATGAGGTGTAACAGAGAAATACAGCAATGCACAATGCCGGGCCACAATGAGATTATATATTCCTGAATGGTGTTTCCAGCTCTGTACAAAATGACTGTAGGGTTTATTAGTTTTCCATTCTTTAGAGCTCATGCTAGCTCCACCAGCACTGTGAGCAATCCCAGCCTTCTGGCTGCCAAAGCAGATTCAAGACCATAAAGTTGTATCCCTGGTTGGAAGAGGAAGAAATCCTGAACTGTGCAACCTCTTCCCTTCCCCACAGAGGCCACTGAGGCAGCACAAAGGCCTGGACCCCATTAGCCCTGTCTGACTGATCTGCAGTTCACACCACAGGCTGTCTACCCACACTTCATTCAGACCTTGCCAGCACCAGTTGAGGTTAAAATCCCGTGAAAAATTCTGAATTGTAAACTACTTAATCTTTCCCTGCTTTTTTGTTTAATTAAGTGTGTAGGAATCTTCCCTTTACTAAGTTGTCTCAAAGTAAGCTGGAGTGTCAGATCAGCAGCAGATGCTGCAGGTTAAAAGGTGATCTGAACAAATCCCCATGCTAACCATCACTCCTGTAGTAAATCCCTGGCAATCTTCTGAGCAGCAGTGAGGTACTGTACGAGAGGGAGTAACCGCAGTACCGGAGAGCATGCAGCTGGAGGAGGAAATGCTATATATAGCCCTGCCCACAGTCCCCTGAAAGTAGAACCTTCTTCAAGAGGTCACAGGACCGAAGACCCTGCCACCCTCACATGCACCTTTCTCTGAAAAGCTTTCTATGCTGCTCACAGCATTTTTACTTTGAGAGGGCAAATTTTTGATTTCTCTTCTCTATGCACATACTGCAATACAAAACTCCTGAAGAACTTTAACCCGTGCAAACTCAAGTGCTGGATGGAATTTATATAACACATGCCTGTCACTGAGCAGATCGGGTCACACCAAAATGATTCTGCAGCTCTGAAATTAATTCGAACCAAGCAGTTTTTCCAGGCAAGGCAGGCACAGACATAACTTGGCACTTCAGTATTGGAAATTCAATTCTGTAAATTTGTTTATGCCCTAAAAATTAAATAAACCGATTCAAGAAGTTAAGGTTCGAGGGTCCGACAAGCGCTTCCTGCGATGCCGGACGGACCGACACTCGGTACCCGCGAGGAGGGATGCACCCGGCGCCCTCCGGTACACAGGGACCGAGCCCGGTCCCCTCCGGCACACCCGGACCGGACCGGACCGAGCCCGGCGCCCTCCGGCACACCCGGACCGAGCTCGGTCCCCTCCGGTACACCCGGACC
>VZTB01014676.1:283466-315120 GCA_013397245.1 Thryothorus ludovicianus | reverse complement strand
CCGCCCGCAGCCCAGGAGGGCGCGGAGCTGGCGGCCGTGATCGGCGCCACCGTGCCCACGGGGTTCGAGCAGACGGCGGCCGAGGAGGTGCAGGAGAAGCTGGGCTCGGCCTCCAGGATCAGCAGGGATCGCGGCAAGATCTACTTCGAGGTGCCGGCCCGGAGCCTGCCTCAGGTCCGTGCGGGCTGCCCGCTCCGCCCGCCGCTGTTCCCCCCGTGGCCGGGCGGATCGGTTCGGTTCGGTTCGGTGGGTCCCAGCCCCTCCGAGCGGAGCGCTCCGGTGTCGGCGGCCGCCGGTACGGACAGCATCCCGCAGGCACCGCGGCCGGCCGGGTGCAGCGGCTGTGTCCGCCTCTGCCGGGGTTTCAGGGGGTGCGGTGATAGACGGGGACGTTAAATCAGTGCAGAGGCATAAAGCGATAACTCCATGGGCTCTAAAGGTGGGAAACCTTAGTCTCCGGAACCTCGGCATAAGATGGCAAAATTCTAACGACAGTAAACACAATCCCCACGGCACCCGGTTAGTAATGTGTCACCTTTTCACCTCCTCTAGGTCCATCGTCTGAGGTCAGTGGATAATTTGTTTGTTGTTGTTCAGGAGTTCAAAGACTATAAATTTAAAGAAAGTAAGGTGAGTTACTCCTCCTTTTTCTGTCGGTTCTGGGGCTTGGAGTGTTGTTTGAGGTTTTTAATTTAAGACTAGTATTGAAGGACTGTGTTTAACAAGTTTTTCATTTGTGGTGTTATTCCAGTTCTCTTTTTCTGCTTGTAAATGGAAGCGTGGCCATATTGTCTAACATAATTTCTGCAGTTAAATACTTTACATTGGTTAAATCTGGGATAAGAGCTGATGCTGTGTTTGTAGGGCACAGACATAGGACAGTGAAGTGTCACTTTGGTCACTTAATGCAGTGTTAGTTGTCTGTTTTACAAGATAAATTATGAAATCCTGTGGGTCTTGTGATTTTCAGTGTAATTCCATTTAGTTATGGCAAAAAACAGACAAAAACCTGTAAGTTTTGCTTAAACATGTAGTGGATTAGTGTTTAATAAACTGCTTTGAAGGATCTCAAAATAAAGGATAACTTTTAAAAGGATGGAATAACTTCAAAGCACAACTTTTTAATCTTTTAAAGGAAGATGCTCTAAAGGATTTGGAAGATTTGGTTAAAAAGCTGCCCTGGACTGATCCATTGAAAGTTTGGGAGTTGAACAACAGCCTGAAAAAGAAAAAGACAAAACGCAAAAAACACAATCTACAGAGCCCTGCAAGCAGAGAGAAGCTGAGTGATGGTGGAGAAGAGGGAGGAGCAGACCAAAGTGCCACTATTGACCGGGAGGACTGCGCCCAAAACCCTGTGGCTGTGGAACCCACCGGTGGCCAGGATACGGAGAATCCCCAAGGAGTGGCGTCCAGGAATGGGGTGGAGGAGGAGGAGGAGGATAACGAGCAGCTGGATGCGAATGCTGAAGTGCAGGCGAGTTGTGAGAGCGGGACCAAGGCTGGTGAGGGTCAGACAGGCGGAGGAGCGGCGGTGCTGCGGTTCCGAGTGACGTGCAACAGAGCCGGAGACAAACACAGCTTCACGTCCAACGAGGCCGCCAGGGACTTCGGTGGAGCTGTGCAGGAGCACTTCCAGTGGAAAGCTGACATGACTAATTTTGATGTGGAGGTATAGTGGCATGCCTTGGAAATACCTATTTTTCTGTGGTACCAATTTTTAATTCTTATTTTTGATGCTTAGAGATCCCCAAACTGCCTTCCAGAGACTGGAACTGCAAACTGGAAATGCTGAAATCGGCCTCCTCTGAAGTTTTCATTTCCCTGGCAACATTATGTGTGTCCTCTCATGCAAGCACTTGCCTTGCTTTCACCTTCAGTAAATCTTCCCTCTAATGCATTGTTTAATAGCAGTCTAAGTTACCAGGAAATGCTCCAAGTGGAAGCTGGTTTTGGGGTGAAGGGAGCAGACAGAGTTAACAGTGACTGTCAGAGGTTTATTTTCTGTCAGGAGAGAACAGAGGCTGGGAAAATACAACCAGCACCCCATGCCTGTTGTGGTGAGGAACCACCATTTCTGAGAGGCAGCAAGACCTAAGTTTTTCTTGCAGGTTTACTAAGGGCTGGCCACTGCCCTGGAGTGAGATTTCACCTTCTAGTTAATGTAGTCCCCACCACAAATATGACTTTTATTGCTGCTGTTGCAGATGGTTCACTTTGTCTTGCAGGACTTACCCAGCTTCTGCCCCAGACTTACGAACCAAATCTTTTAAGAAGCCAGTGCAATGGTTACAGCACTTTGAGAAGTCTTGTTCAATAGATTTGGTGTGAATGAGAGAGTGTGTGAATGCTTGCCTGAATTCTGTCCTATTAAAATGCTGCTTTGCTTTACTTCCAAGAAGAAAAGCTTTCTTTTATGTCATTCCTGCGTTTTAAATTACCATCTAAGATTCCTGTAAATATTTACTAGGCATTCTGTGGAGAGCTTCTGTTACTGCTGAAATTGACTTCAGGTTTTTTTCTTTAGGTTCTTCTGAATATTCACAACAATGAAGTTGTGGTGGGGATTGCATTAACTGAAGAGAGTCTCCACAGACGGAACATCACACACTTCGGGCCCACAACGCTGCGTTCCACTCTGGCTTACGGCATGCTCAGGTCAGGCCACTTCTGTGTGTTATGCTCCATTAACAAGTCATTTTGTTTCAGAAATTAAACCTTTTATCTGCCCCACTGCTTCTTCAGAAGCCGTTTCTGTTAATTCTTAAAGAAAAATAAATAAAAAAGCCCTGGAGTTTGCTGGCACCATGTGCCTTGTAATAACAGTGGGTGTTTCCCAGCCAAGGAAAGTAAACCTTTGCAGTATTAACCAAGTTTCGAAATAGAGTACCACATTCTTGAAAGAATTTCACTGCATTGCTGCTTATAAAATAGTAATGAACTAGTGGGGAAAATAGTCACAGAAAGGTTTTTTTGTTAGAAGGGTAGAATCAGAGTGATTAAAATAGTTCACTTTCCCTTATTTACACAAATTCAGGTTTTTAAGACATCTCTCACCATATCTTTTCTTCTGTTCCTCAGACTCTGTGATCCCCAGCCCACAGATATCATAGTTGATCCCATGTGTGGTACAGGTGCGATACCAATAGAGGTGATTCTTCCTTGATTTTTTAAACTTAATTAAACTTGTCTGTATCTGCAGCGGAATAATATGTGGAAGTCTTCTTGATAATCACTGAATACTAAGCTCCAGTCTCACCAGTTTTTGAACAGATGCAAATACACTTTTTGCAGATGGCCTCATTTTCCTTCCATAGGACATAGCAGGAAGAGACTAAATCCAAAAGTAATTTGAGCTTTAAAGGTGCAAAATATGGCTATCTGTTACAGAATTCTAAATTTCCTGCCATCCACTTGCAGTCTCTTTGTTGTATTGTGTCATGTTTGAGAAATTATTCTGGTTTTTTTTTTTTTTCATTCAAGCAATGTCGATGCTAATGTTGTTTATTATCATTCCCCCCCTAGGGAGCTGCAGAATGGCCCTACTGCTACCACATTGCAGGGGATAACAACCCTCAGGCAGTGAAGAGAGCAGCAAACAACATCTGCTCCTTACTGAGGAAAAACGAGAGTAAGGACAGGTGAGAGGAGCCCAAGGGGTTCACCTTTCTTGCAGTGTTGTATGAAATACAGAAATACACTTTGCGTTGATGCATTTTAGTGGCTGGTTCACGTTTTCTTGTTTATTTTATTGCCAACGTTCTAGACCTCCCCAGTGTAAAAACCTTCTGAGGTCCATGTCTGAGGGAACTGCCTTTGCTCTTGCAGCAGCACTGCCCTGGGCGTTCCCTTGGACGTCATCCAGTGGGACATCTGCAACCTGCCCCTGCGGACGGGCTCTGTGGACATCGTGGTGACGGACATGCCCTTCGGGAAGAGGTGAGCTGTGCTGGGAGGGGGCTCAGGGGAGCTGTGCTCGGGGAAGCTGTGCTCAGGGGAGCTGTGCTCAGGTGAGCTGTGCTGGGATGAGCTGTGCTGGGATGAGCTGTGCTCAGGTGAGCTGTGCTGAGAAGGTGCTGCCTGTGCTGTCCTGGCCAGGGCTGGCTTCTCCCCAGCTGGGTGCTTCACTGGGCCCGCTGGGGAAGGAGTTGTGACTCCTATGTTAAAATGAGCTTGAAAGTAACTGTGATCCTCAGTGAGCAAATTGATGTGTGAAACACCAGCCACACTGACCTGGTGCCAGTGATCACGGTGGGGATCTGAATGTATCTTGCAGGATTGGGTCAAAGAAGAAGAACTGGGATCTCTACCCAGCTTGCCTGATGGAGATGGGCCGGATCTGCACCCCAGGGACAGGCAGGGCTGTGCTGCTTACCCAGGACAAGAAATGCTTTGCCAAGGTTTGTTCTGTGAGAGAAAATCAAACCTATTTACACTTGAAAATACAATGATGGAAAAATCGTAAGCTGTCATCATTACAAAAGATACTCCATTTATAGAGCAATAATTAATAACGCTTAAATTCAGTTTTAGACCTGAAAAGTCCTTTGATGTTGCCATCAGATATGATGGCGAACATTAGAGAACAGCGTTGCTGTCCTAACGCCGCTGTTTGTTTCTGCCCGGCAGGCGTTGTCCCGCGTGGGGCACATCTGGCGCCGGGCTCAGACGGTGTGGGTGAACGTGGGCGGGCTGCACGCTGCCGTGTACCTGCTGAGGCGCACCTGGGAGCGCGCCGAGGACAGGAGGCCCTGCTGGTGACTGCGCAAGGAGACAGGAACACCCCAGGCTTTGTTGGATAGCCAGCTGGTAAAACAGACACCCGAGAGCACAGGCCTGTCAGTGGCAAAACCAAACAACCTGTGGAGAAATTGTCAAATATTAAACCAGGGATCAACGTGAGAGCTACCAGTTCCACTGTGTGTTCTGAAACCTTTTTGTTGAGATGACCTCTGCTCCCTTCCACCCAAACTGAAATTCATTAGTGGAATTAGTGATTCTTTCCTTGGCTTGAATCTTCTCTTGTATTTTTCAGTTAAACATTTATTTCTTCTGCTTGCAGTCAAAAACATGTTGAGGCAGCTCTGGAGATAACAGTTAATTTATTCCCCAAGCTGTATCTTAAAATGACTAACAGTACTACTAAGGCAGTCACCTTAGAGGGTTCAGAGGTAGTATCTCTCATGTAGTTTTCTAGTTTATACTGTTGCTCAAATGTAAACTAATAATAAACCAGTATCTGGTTTTTGTGGTGTGATAAGCAAATTCCAGTTGGCAAACACTATGCTGTGCTACTGGTTCTCTTGCCTGTTACCTCGCCTTAGGGCTAATTAGCAGTAAACGTCTGATCCATATTCTAGTGTTCCATTGCCATGGGTGAGGGGGTAACACACAGCCTTGGAAAACAGTCTGTATTACTGTTTGAGGACAGAGATTCTTCTAGCATTAAAAAAGTTACATTTAAAGAGGTTCATGGTTTCAGTGTCTACCATGGATACATCAAGGTGGCAACTTGAATTTCTTAGGTAATTTAACTACCACAGTTATGCTGCCACAGTATTCACAAAAATATTGTTGCAAATATTTTTTTCTTCTGTGGCCATACTATGATTTCTCAGGCCTGTTACTCTGCTCATCAGAGGCTGAAAACACATTGCTGGTCTGCCCTTTCCATTACAGTGTGTTCATGCTATGTATGTGTAACTGTTCAGAGATGAATTAACAAGTATTAAAGTTTTAGAAGTTTTGCATAAAGAGATGAGTCTTGCGTTCTTTCTCTGGTTCATGTCCAGATTTTCCAGTATCTAGTGAATTTTTCTCAAATTTTACTGTTTTCATGTGTGTGTGAGAAAGATAATACAGTGTTTGGGAATCTACAGATGAAGGATAAAGGAATCCTCTCCTCTCCAGAGATCGGGAGAAGTGACAGCTTAACTGTTACAGGCCCCGGAGCTGCCAGTGCCTTAGTCACACGAGCTGTGAAATGAGACTGCTGGGCGATAAGACATGACAAAGACTTGACAGCTCTTAAGTGATGACTCGCGTGCCAAACGCCCGTTGCTGTTTTCCGTGTATTTGTTGAACGGGTTTGGAACGGCCTGAGCGGGCTCCCCTCAGATCGNAGGCGCCAGGGGGCGGTGCGTGCGCGGCCGCCGCTCGGTGCCGCCGCTGGCGCCTGCGCGGGCCGAGCCGGGGCCGCGATGTCGCCGCCAGGCCCGGGGCGCTCGACTGGGGCTGGGCCCGTCCTGCGCTCTGTCAACACGCAGGAGCTCTCCGAGGTCGTTTTCAACAACCACAGCCCTCGCTGCGTGCTGCCCGTCTGGCTGGACTTCGAGGGCCAGCCGCGCTCCTACCCGGTCCTCCAGCCGCGCAGCGGGCGCGTCATGCACAGCTACCGGGGTGGGTGCGCCGGGCCGGGCAGGGCCGGATGGGCTTGGGCGTTGTGGGGCCCGGGTGGGTCCAGCTGGTGGCGGCGGAATTTACCCTTTTGCCTTCCCCCCCTCCCCTCTTGTTCCTTTCTCTTCCCTTTTTTCTTCTTCCAGTTTTACCTTTCCCTTCCTTTTCCCTTTTTCTCTCTCCACTTCCTTTGCTCTTCCTCTTTCTTTTCCCCTCCCCTCTTCCCATTCCCTTTTGCCTTTTTCATTTTCCTTTTCTTTATTCCTCTTCTTTCCCTGTTTTCCCTCCCCGTTCATGACAGTGACTGGGGACACGGTAGTTGCCTTGGTCCCTTGTGAGCAGATGCTCCTCAGAGCCTCTCATTAAAAAGTGCCATAATTGGTGCATTCGCACCTTGTTCCCTGCCAGGGCACCTCTGGCTGTTCCGGGATGCAGGGACCAATGACGGGTTGCTCGTCAACCAGCAGGAGCTGTTCGTGGCGGCCCCCAATGTGACCAAAGCTGATATCACACTGCCAGGTAAGGGACAGGACCACATGTGCCCTCGGGTATTCTGAACTTGGTCTCTTTGGACCTGTTAGGATTAGCAAGAAATCAGATCCTCATGAAATAAAACTTGCTCAGACACTGGAAGAGACGGTGAGGGGTTCTAGGTAAAGCTGTTGTAGTGGATGGAACTAGTGGCAGACCTCTCTTTTGAAGGGGTCTCTGAGGGGTTTTCATAGGTGCCTCGTGGCAGGAGCCACATCTGTGTTCACATGCTCAGAGCAGCATCATGGGCTCTGGAGCAGCAGCTGAGAGCCCTTATGCCAAGGCTGTGTTGTGTTTGTGCTCTACTGCAGTGTTCACCCTGAAGGAGAGGTGTCTGCAGGTTGTGCGCAGTCTGGTCAGCCCAATGGACTACAGGAAACTGGACATTGTTCAGTCGCTGTATGAAGAGCTGGAGGATCATCCTGATATTTGGAAGGATCTTCGGCGGCTTTCTCTGGAGAGGAATGAAGCACTGAGGAACAAAACTGTGGAACAACATAATTACTCACTTCAGGCTCCTCAGTAGCAAACCAGTGAGTCTGAGCAGCGAGAGTCACCAGGAAAACACACCAAAGAACTGATGCCTCCATCTAAGGTTTTGAAACAGAAACTCAGTAACATTGGTGGTTGTCAAATCCCAAAGACTGAACAGCACCTAGGGCATGCCAGGTGGTTCAGTTAATTTCTTCATTACATGTATTGCAAACTGTTGGGTATGGTCAGGGCAGCTAAATGGAAAATATTTATACAAAGTTACTGTCATTGTATTAGAAAGCAAGTTGCACCAAGGATTAATTTAGCCCAGACTAATGGTTGTAAGTGTCATTGGTTTGTTTGAGTAATTTATTTTGATGGAATTTCCCTTTCACATGTAGCCTCAATATACCTGTGGGTCACAGAGCATGGGGGTTTGTACCTGAGGATTTCCAGCAGTGCCTGAGGGTCTGACAAACATTACTTTGGTGGAAAGATGATGTATAAATGCTTGGAGGTTATTCTGCCTCTTACCTGTCCATGTACAAAGCCATGTCGAATCTGCTGTAGGTCTGACATGTTTTTACTGTCATCATACCTCGAATGCCTTATTTGCCTTTGTCATAAAATTCTTGCCTGGCTGATCTTGGCCACAAAGACCAGATTCTAGTTTTGGGACACCCTTGTCCCCCACAGCTGCTTCCCCAGCAGCCTGTACAGGGTTCACAGGAGGTAGGTGCTTTAAGTTCTGTCTTTTTCCCTTGCAGTGCTATAGTCCAAGTTGTAGTAGGAAGCCTTTTCAGGGAGCACGGGCCTCTAGAGCTGCCTTTGTCTTCTCAGGACCAGTGGGAGCTGTATTGGCTCACACAGCCAGCTCACAAACAGGGCCATGCTTAGTGGCAGGCTGGAGAAAGAGAGATCGTATTTCTTTGCCTGTATTCTGTTCCTCACATCTCAGTGGAATGCTCTTGTATGGATGCACACAGTTCAAAGCAGTGTAGTTTAGTGTTATGTGAATTGTCTGTCGAGCAAGATGTGGTGCAGCTCAGGTCAGAAGCAGATTGGTTGGAGACTGATTACAGCAGGTCATTTCTGTGAATATGTTTCCCTCCAGTTGTACATTCTGAGAGTAGCTGTGAAACCGAGAATCTCAGTGTATTTTGTAAGTATGGAATGTCTCCCTATTTGTAAACCTGTTTTTGTTACATATTTAAAGAAATTGATATTTGACATAAAAATGGAAATGCGTGCTAGCTTTCTGACTGTAATTCTGTCAGGTAACTCCCCAGTGCCTCTGTGTTTGTATTCCTGTGATACTCTGGCAGTCGTGGTTGGTCAGTAAAGAGACACTTTGTACTGTACAAGCTGCCCAGCCCGTTGCTGCAGGGCTGTGTTGTGGCTCTCAGGAACTGTCATCACAGCTTCTGGCAGGGTCTGGGCAGGAACGGGGCCAAGTTCAGCTGTTCCCACCTCTCACAGATCTCTCAGGGGAATGTGAACCCATGCAGGCATCTGGAGCAGACCTGGGGCAGTGCCCTCGGGAGCCTGAGGGTCGGAGAGTCCATACCTGAGAGGAGGTTCCCTCCTGCTTTCTATGATGGTGTGCACTGCAATTAGCATGGCAGCTCTGCCAGACCCTGCCAGAAAGCTGGCCTGCTTGGCTGCAGCTTTTCGTGTAACCTAGTTGCTATTAGGTGTTGGGTTTAACAGTCTGTACATGGCACACACGTTCTGGGTATTTCTGAGTTGGGCGGTGTCTGTCAATTCTTGTCATTCTTATTAGACTGTATTTTTCTGTTCTGGAGTGCTCCTTTGGGTCACAATAAAAGTTTGGAGGAACCCCAGCTGGCTTTAACACGTGAACATTTGGACACGCAGCCTCCTAGTAGTTACTCAGGCGGGTTAGTACCGAGTGAAAGCCGTCCTTCACCTGTGGCAGCTGCGTTGGCTGTGGGTGGTTCCAGCACGGGCTCGGTGGGAGTGGCAGTGGGAGCCTCGGGCCAGCCCGGGGAGCGCCGGTGCCGGAGCGGGCTGAGCAGGAGGCGGCGGGGCACAGCCGAGACATTGATGTTTCTGACACCGGGGGGCTCGGGGGACACGCAGCCGTGCAGAGAGACCTGCCCACAGCACGCCAGGAAAGGGAAGGCCTAACAGCAGGAATATACGGGATTGTGCAGTCTATACAGTGGATTTCAGTTCCTCAGACCCTGCTTTACCTGTCACACTCAGAGCGGAACTGAAGCCATACACACAGTTGGGGGTGTTCTTTCCTCTCGCTTCCCGCTGAGGCAAATAGTTCAAATGGTTTTGCAAGTTTTTCCAGTACCCAAGGGGAAGAAGTCTTTTCTTCCTACTTTGATGTAGTTCTTTGCAACACAATTTGTCTCATCTTACATCACTTTCAGAGATGTTTCAATCATGAAAGCATTTAAGTGTGTGTCAGAGGGACAGTAAGAGGGAAAAGGGAGGGGAAAACCCCATAAATGCAACTATTATTGTTGAACTGGTACTACTGATGATACAGCTCAGCTCCACGCAGTCTTTGAGTTGTCATATTTTAAATACACTTTGGGTAGTTTTGTTTGTTTTTTCCTGTTATTTGATCTTATAGCTACAACAATTTTGCGTTTTTCATTTTTTCTTTGCCACAGCAGAGCTAAGAAGTTCATGATTTCTGAGGCTAAGGGTGTAGGAGACTGCAGAAGTTTGATACTGAAAACAGGAGTTATCTGTGCTGTAACGTATATGCAGAGTACAAAAAAACAGTGAATTAAAAGCTGTCTAAACTTACAGCATTTCTTCCAATTCATACAAATTTAGACTTAGTGCTAAATATGAACAAAAAGAGCAGGAGTACATTTTTGCTGGCAGTTCTAGCAGCAGAAGTATGGCATGAAAGCTCTCCTTTTTACCAGAAGTATTAGTAATATTTACAGTGGCAAATTAATTTATTATACATATTTATCAAAATCAGGTTAAATAAAAAATCAGAAAAAGTTGTTGACTTTAAGAACAAATTTTAAACCTAACCTTTGACAAGCAAGACGTGGCCCTGTGGCCACTTGTGATGTTCTGTGTTCTCGCTCTCGGCACACCTGCCGTGTCCCGTAGAGCAGTGAGTGAGCTCCTGTGTGCTCGGTGGTGGCTGATCCGGGCCGGAGCATCCCCGCCCGGCATCGCCCGCGGCTTTCCAGCGCCTTCCCTGCGGTGCCCTCCCTTCCTTAGCCACGGCGGGGGCTGTGCTCTCCGCACGCTGGCAGCGTGGCCGGTGGAGCTGTTGGGGCCCGTGTTGTACATTGACAGTGTGTTTACACTCACATTTACAACGTGTTTACCCCTCTCTGCGGTCACACAGGGCCCGCTGCCCGGGGGTGGCGGGGCCGGGCTCAGTCCCGACCCGCGCCCCGCTCGCTCCGAGCGCCGGCCCTGCCGGCTGCGGGCAGCACCGAGAAAACACCTCTCGCAACTCGGCAGCCGGGCTGGAGCGAGAGCCGGTCATGGAAAGGAAAATGTGATTTGCCTCTGGGCCCTGACGTCAGCCGGAGCAGGAAGCGGCGCTCGGAGCCCGCCGGGGATCGCTGCCAGTGTCGCGGGCGCTTTCGCCGGCAGCGAGCCCGCCGGCCGGGCTGGGGCGGGCTGTGAGGGCAGCCCCCGAGAACGGGAGGCTCTGGGGAAGAGAGAGAGCAGAGGGCGCTGAGCGTGGCTGCCCGTGGCCGCGGTGGGACCAAGGGCTGTCCGGAGCCATGGCCCTGCAGCAGCCGTCCCTCGTCCCCAGAGCGGGCTCGGCCCCGGCGCGCTACATCCACAGCATGCCCGCCTGGGTGCTGGAGGACTTCTGCCAGAAGATGGACTGCTTGAGCGACTACGACTGGATGCGATTCGGTGCGGAGCGCGGTGCCGGCGGGGCCGTGGGGACAGTGAGACAGCGGCGGGGGCGGGGGGACCCCGGGACAGGGGCGGGGCCCTGGGGGCANCGGGGCCATGGGGACACCGGGACAGCGGCGGGGCCGAGGGGACACCGGGACCGGCGGCGCGTCTGAAGAGCACTCGAGGGTCGGGCGGGCTTCGCGCTGTCCCCGCTCTTCCCAGCGTTGGGCAGAGCACATCCTGTAAACAGGGAATTCCCGGGCACCAGTCTGCTTCTGCTTTTCAAACACAGGTGGAAAATGCCAGACTTCTGTGGTCCCTTGGGTTTTCCTGGGCAGCCAGGCTCCTTCTCCTCACTTTCCGCAATCTTCCGCACTTCCTTCTAGAGTCACGCTTTATCTCCTGACACTTCTCACTGCCTGTTTTCACAACGTCCTTCACATCTGCTCAGGTGTTCTATTTTTTCTTTCTCCTCCTCTTCATGTATATTCCCTCATACTTTCTGCCCCTGTTTTTCTCGGTCCTGGCTGTTTACAGTCAGTAAGTACAGAAAATATAGTCCCTGAGTTATTTGCTCTTTTTTCTGTATCACAGTACAAACAATCCTAAGCTGAACCTTTTCTTAGTACCTGCCTTCCTTTATTTGACATGACTTCCCTGTGTGCTGAATAAGGTCTTACCCTAGTTAAACTTCCTGAAGTAGGGTGGAATTCATCTCCACTACCTTCAGATGCATAAAGCTGTATTTCTGACATCCTTCCAAAGCCAGCCATGGTGAGAACTCAGGAATCTTTGTCTCCACACGAACACCCCAGTCCCTAGCCTTTTTCCTTCAGGCACAGCCCCTCTGAGTCTCCATCTCTGGGGCTGTGTCTGGGTGTGTGGGGTGGAGCTGGGCCAAGGTGAGGGCAGGTGGGTTTGGTATGGGTGAGCCGGGAAGAGCACAGCGGGATGATGGGCATGGTCAGGAATTGGGACACATTGTGTAGGCTCAGCTTTGGCACAGGATCTAAAACCAGCTGTATTTCCCTGATAGCTTTATCGGAGTCTAACTAACACCCAGGTGATTTGGTTATTGTTTAGCTCACCACAACACAGGGATTTAGGAATGCAAGCAGGAGTGCAGCTACTCCACTGGCTGCTGTCACCTGTTTTGGGAGGATCACTCCAGGAATTTAATCTAACTTTGCTTTGGTATAAAGTATTAAGGAGAAAGATCACAGGGAGAATATGTTAAAAAGTGTGAATGGATCTTATTTTCCAGTGTCTCTGATAGAACAAAATTTTTTCCAGAATAGTTGAAGGAGGAAAAGGGATATCTTACTTTAAGAACAGAAATTTCTTCATGTCCATGTAGGTAATTTATTGTGATCCTTCCTTTTAAAGATATGCAAATCCAAAAGAAAACTGTGTCTCACCTTAGCCTGCCCTGCTTGCCCTTGCCTGTTTTTTCTAATATTTGAACAGAATTATCCATTCTCTCCCACCAGCCTCCTATGTGATCACTGATCAAACAGAACTGCGGAAAATCAAGTGCATGGAGAAGACAGGGATCAGCATCACGAGGGAGCTCATGTGGTGGTGGGGAGTGAGGCTGGCGACAGTACAGCAGCTGCTGGACCTGCTGCAAGGGCTGCAGCTTTACCGAGCGGCTCAGGTCATCCTGGACTGTGAGTAGCTGCCCCTCCCTCCCATGGCTCTGTGCTGCTCCTCACAGCACCCAGGCCCCTCCTAGGATATCTCCCTTGCTAGCTGAAGAAGCTTTTTGTTAGAAGTCACATCTTGTGTCAAATTCTAAAATGTCTGCACTGGTTGTGATTTTCTCCTCATTCAAGTAAAATTGGTGGTGCGAGGGAAGAGGTGACACAGGTGGACTCACCAGTCCCCACAGCTCATCACCCCATCTTTTTGGTGCCCATCTTGGACCCTTCCAGAAGTGCCAGGAAGATGGGCTGTGGCCACACCAGAGCTGATGGTTTTATATATCAGACAGGGTTTCAGAACACAGAGGCTGCACAAAGAGTCCCTGCCCTTCAGGCCTGGTCCTATGGCACTGGATCACATCCTGAGAGATGGCATATTGCAGCCCTGCCAGGATTGCTTCCAATCCAAGAGCAGGTTCCAGCAGTTAGCCCTGAAACACACACAACACAGACAAAACCAGTCACCATCCCTGCAGGGAAACACTCGCCATCCCTCTGTGGGTCTGGTTTGCTCCCTGTGGTGTGTCAGTGTGGCCATCGCTTACACCTGGCGTAGGTACAATGGGGCATTACTTGCTTTCCCTTTTGCTGCTGTCAGTTACCTTGTTTGTTTTGTTTTGTTTTGTTTTGTTTTTTGTTTTTGAGCTTTTCTCTGTATCTGAATATGCGGACTCAGGTGATTCCTCTCGGGCAGATACAGAGCACATGTTTCTTGTTCTGTTGGGCACTTCAGAAAACTGAGTGGTCCTTACATCAGCATAATTCAATTCAATCCTACTAAAAGGAATCAGGCACAGCACAAAGCGAGATCTTTTGCTGGCATGTTACAAAGGGTTTTACCTCCCTTCAACAGTTTTTTGCACTCTCTAGTCCCACTTGTGAATGTCCATATTCTATGTCAGTTCTTTAGCTGCAGTACTTTCCTGTTTGTGTAGTATGCAGGAAGTTGCAAAAGTCATGAAAAACCCTGAAAAGTAGGTTGAGTAAGGGAAGTGATTCTAAATTCTCAGATTTCTAGGTTAAACCATGTGAGGAAAAAAACAGAATATAGGGACTTGTGCCTGCAGAATGCAGGGACTGTCAGTTTCGACTCGAGGCCTGCAGACTGACAGCTGATTTTAAAACCCTGTAAAATTTGGGATTTTCATAGCATTCTAACATAGTAACAAAATACCTGAGTGTTCTAAGTTTTAATTTTCAGATCTGGTTTCATTCAGACCTGAATTCTTAGGTGGCATTGAAGAAAACAGATAGAAACCTTAAACAGAACATGCCCATTTGTGCCATGATTGCTCTTCATGTACTGCTGTTCTTCAGCCTCCGTGCCCGAGTGTGCCACGCTTGGCTTCTCTCACACAGTTCACTGGTTGTGGTTCATACCAGTAGCCCAGATTGCACAAGAAACACTGGACTTCCTGCTTGTTCCAGGTATTCCCTGGCCTTTGTTTGCACAAGTAAAAGCACACAAAGCTGTTGTCTGATTCCAGATGCAAACAGAGGTCTGACACATTTGATTCTGAAATCACTAGATACCAAAGCTGTTAGAACAGCAGGTTAAGAACCACCATGTAATAATATTTGGGCTTATGCTTTTTCTGTATAAAAATAAAATATTAATTTGGATTTTTAAGAAAATGTTAAATGTATTCTGATAAAAAGTGCCAGATAAAAGTTTAGAACTACAACCAGGAAAATGTTTTCAGGTAATAGAAAGCCCTTTTATCAGTTCTAGTGCACATTGGGCATTTCCAGGCTCCTTTTCAACCTCACTTTTAGGACTTTTAAGATCATTACCTGGAGGATGCCATATAGAAAATGATAAATATATTATTATTGCTCATTTTTTCTTGTAAGAGACTCTGCAACTCTTGAATAATCATTGCTGATACTTGTTTGAAGCTATTAGTTCCTGTTAATTTTCAGTAGAAGTTAATATCATGGGTATAGTCTCAATTTAAATACCATCTAAATTGCTTGAATGTTCATTTTAAAGTTGATGTTAATTTGAAGTCTGATGTCCTGACTAGGATTATTTTCTGGTCACTGATTAGAGTCAGTCTCTCTTTTCCCTGGTTATCCTTATCCTCCCTTTGCTCTGTTTTGAAGGGACATCAGCATCTAGCATCACCAGCCCTGAGAAAGAGGAGCCAGAGCCACCCAAACAGATCATATCTGTACCTCCCACGGACGGCAAAAGGAGAGAGAAAGAAAATGCCATAAGTCTGTTGCCATGCCCAGACTCCTCACACCTGGGAGCAGTGCCAGCAGGCAGTAAGTACTGCCCTGGACCCTGAATTTGCTCTGAGGTGAAATGGCTGCATAGCCAAGGCTGCTGTGTGTTTGTGGTCAGGACAGCACAGTGAGGACACTGATCTCACATGGGCACAGCTGAGTGTTTGCTGTTTTCCTAGCACCCCTGTCTCCTGTTTAGTCCTGACTTTAGCACACAACCTCCTGCTCCTGCTTCTTCCTTAGCCCCCTTGGCTTGGAGAGATCCTGTCTTTATCTGTCCTCTGGGATCTCAGGATGATTCTCAGGTCTCAGAATGCCGTGGTGCCATGCTGGCTCCATCCAAAGACTGCACCAGTGCCTCTCTTTGTGCCCAGTAAATCTGGGCCAGCAGAGAGCTGGGCAGGGCTCAGCAGCTCCTCTGCTGGGAGAGGGAGGGCGAGAACCCCAGCTCATACTGGAGAGAGAATCTGCAACACCACAGTCACAGGGAGCTTCCCTGCCAGGGCTGGAGAGGGCTGCACAGTCACCCTGCAAACAACAACCAGGAAGAGAGCTCCCTCTCTTCACACAGAATTTCAGTTTGACAGCTTGTCACAGATTATCCTTGATCAGAAAATTAAAAAAATATACCCCAGATCTTCATAATTCCTAGACCTTTGTAGTTAGTAACAGATGGTGGTATTATAAAAATAAGGTGTGTTTTCAATGCTGTTATCTCAGTTTCAGGTGCTGTTTCTGAAGGAGCCTTGTATTCCCTCCCTGCTCCACCACCTCCCCCAAGAGACCTTTTGAATTCCCTACAGTCCAATCCTCCTGTTTTATCGAGTGTGAAGGTAAATCCCTTTCGTGCTCACTGACTATAAGAAGGAAAATTGCCTTTATGACATTCTATCTTTTTTCAGTTAAAGTTTATCCCTCTACTTGTACAAAAACGTTGATGTAGTGAAAATGCTGAGCTCGATTGCAAAGGGTTTGGGCTGAATACAGTAATAATGCTTCAGTTAGATTGCTTGTGGTTTACATCACTTTTGCCAGTGGAGGATCAGTGAGGGGAAAATTAACAGTATTACTTTCTGCATAGCTCAGAAGGGATAGCATACCCACAGAGTTTGAAGGACTGTCACGTGTAGATTTTACAAAGGACGTACATTTCTGGTGCGCTTCCAGGATGAGACAGTATACACCACTGATTAGTCAGAACCACATTTCCATTGTATACTTAAAATGTGGTTTCTGCTCAAAACTGGGCTAGTATTGAATTTAAGTCGTGTTGTCCAAAACCTTGTGTAACTGACAACTGAAAAATCTCCCAAGACAAAAGTTCCATCACCTCTCTGAGCCCTTGTTCCAGTGCTTAACCATCACAGTGGGAAAAGTTTTCATGTTCCTAATGATTTCAGCGTGAAGTCTCCTGTTCTTTCCTCCCAGTTCTCTCATCTTTCATACAGCCTAACTAGATCTGTCCTGTCCCCAGAGTCTTTCTCAGATCTGGGCACACCTTAGTCCCATCATGGTTGTTCTTGGTCTGTTTTCTTTGGTTTGTGGTTTGTTTTGTCCGAGGTTTTAAACTCTTCTACAATAACATGGTCCAGGAGTACTAGTCAGGAGAGAGGACTGACTCAGAGTGCAGTAGTTTCAGAGTTTCTTGAGAAGAAGTTAGTGCTTTGTTTCCTCAAGTTGGGTGTACATTAAGGTTGTGAAAGCTGCATTAGGCTCCAGTGGGACTGTAATTATAGTTGGTATTAGGACTTACCACACTGGAAGCAACAAATTATTGTGCAACTGATGCCAGATGCTTCAAAAGCAGATATGAAGTTTCTACCAGAGCATGATTACATTATGAGGGACCCCAGTTTCTCATCCAACTGTTTCTTAATATACAACGCAACTATAAAAATTAATATCTTTTTTAAATCAGACTAACATCACTTCACATAAACATATGGACTTTTAAACAAAACTAAGTCTGGTTCCTGTGAAAGGTGGAAATGCAGGTTGGTAACTGATTTCAAGTCGCTTCTACTATGCAAAAGTTTTACATCATCCCTACACATCAATACAGGAATTACCTACACCCTAAGGAGTGATTGCATAGTACAGTTTCACAGTTTCATCCAGCAGTCACAGTGATTGCTTAAAATATGGGAAGGAAAATATTACACTGAAAGAAGGAAAAAGCATATGAATTATCATGAGGTAAATTTGTTTCTTCTAAAAATGTGTAGCCTTGCAGCTCTTCTACTCCTCAGCAAGAGACGATGGCTGATCTCCTCAGTGGGAGCCTCCTGTGGACCCAGAGGGAAATTGCAAATGCCACAAACAGTTTCAGTGACAAGAACAGAATCTGTGAAGGTACTTTTGCAGACGTCTACAAAGGTCAGAGAAACAACATGGTGTTTGTCATCAAAAGACTCAAAGAGGCAAGTACTACACCTTTTTCTAGAAGTTAGGTGAGTTATTAGCATGGCTTGCCCATTGGCAGTTTTGTTTAATATTGTGTGGGGAAGAAACCAGAATAGCTACACACGAGGAGAGGTAAAAATGAAATTATGTAAATAATTAAACCTAAATTCAGAAAACACACAGGATAAATACTTAACTCATGTGAGTAGTTCCATTAATTCTATACAAAGGAGTAGCCTGCAGTATAGCTGCCTGCACTGATGATTGGATCAGGGGTGTCTTTGCACTAGTTTTTGTTCTAATTCCAATTGCCTTTGACTTAATGTTGCCATTGGTGTTACTTGCCTGTTTCCTACACTAGCTTGTCATCTAGAGAGTACCAGATCTGTATAACTGGAATTTATACTTGTAATTACTAATGGCATTCTCTTGCATGTTTTCATTTTTCAGCTGGAATGCACAGGCCCAAGTTCCACGCAGAGGTTCTTCCATACAGAGGTGCAGATTTGCTTTCGGTGAGTGGCTGGCTCTCCGAGGCAGGGATGCATGTCCCTCTCGTGGTCTGCTGCTGGCTGTTCCAGCCACTCTGGGGCAGCTGCTCCACACACTGTTCTGGGCTGGGGACAAGGGTCGTGTGCTGCCCTGGGAGCCCCGGGCAAGCAGCACAGTGCCTGGGGCTACTGCTGGTCCTGGCTGAGCTGGCACAGCCACTCTGCAGCCTTGGGATGGGGAGGACGCAGTGCCCACCTTGTCCCCTGCTGCAGTGTGATGGGCTCTGGCTCAGTCAGCTTCCTGCCATCTCCTGCCCAGGACCGTGTTGTGCCTCCAGCTGTGCTTCCAGCTGCAGCACACCATTCCAGTTGCCTTGAATTTAGGAACTTATTCCAGCTCAGGGGTGTATTTTTCTGCATTGCTCTTAGCATCATTTGCAAATCATGTTGCTCTGTGCCTGCAGGTGTTGTCACATAAACATTCTGCAGCTGCTGGGATTCTCGGTGGAAACTGGATTGCACTGTCTGATATATCCGTACTTGCCCAATGGCTCCCTGCAAAACAAGCTTCAGTGCCACGTAAGCAATCATCTGGGCTTGCCACCTACTTGTGATTGCAAGTCCTCTCCTGGAATTCCAGGAAACACAATTGCACCTCTTTGATTTCTGAGAAACAGCCAGAAAAAAATGGTGCCTTGGCTGCAAGCACCAGAAAAGCAGCAGCTCTTCTCCTGGACTTTGACTCAGCTAAGCCTTTGGTTTTCTAAACTACCAATGTCTTACAGTGTTTTATTCCATTAATTACCAATTTTTTCCTCCTTTCCTTGCAGGATGATTCTGCTCCACTGACCTGGGAGATGCGAATTAGCATTTCTATAGGAGTTCTCAGAGCAGTGGAGTATTTGCATAATTTTGGAATTCTTCATGGGAATATCAAAAGGTGAGGACTTTGGCATATCAGCAGCTCCCTGGTCAGCTGGTAATTCAAGGATTTCTTTAACAATCATGGCTAAAGTTTACACAGTTTGGAAATCCATTTGCAGTATCTTCTGCTGTCCTTTGTTCTGTAGGCCTTTACCGTTCTTTTTTTAACCCGTGTCTCTTTCCTAAATGATGGAAGTAAACTCTTTTGAAGTAATTTTTGGGTGCTTGTTTTTGCCCTTCTTGCCTTCTAACATTCTTAATCCTCTCAGTCCTGTGCAGGAGGCCAAATGCTGAACACTTTCATTGCTAAAGTTTAAAAGTATAAAACTAATTCTTTGCCTCAAGATAAAGTAATGATTTGACCAATATTGTTATTTGTCATTATCGCAGCTCAAATGTCTTGTTGGATGAAAACTTAACACCAAAGCTTGGCCATTCTGGCCTGCGATTGCATTCTTCTGATAAAAAATCAGAATATGCTGTGATGAAAACCAAAGTCCTACAAGCTTCTCTTACTTACCTGCCAGAAGATTTCGTCAGACACGGGCAGTTAACAGAAAAAGTGGATATATTCAGCTGTGGTGTGGTATGTTGCCTTTTTATCATGCTCTGTTGCTTTTTTTATGCTTCTAGACAAGAAATTGAATGTAAGAGCAAGTCCCTCATATGGTTGTTTTGCTGGCAATTTCATATTACAGTTGCTGGCTCTCTAATGTGTTGAAATCCTGGTTTTAATTGTTCACACTCCAAATATATCTCAGTTTGTGGCAAAATGAAGTGAATCTTTCTAACCAGAGAAACAGAAGTGTTTCTTATTGTAAATAAAATATTACTGCTGATGGCTTAAAACAAATTAGATGCTCAAAATTCTTGCAGACTCACCACATGAACTACTACAAACATTGCATGTTCATTTGTAATTTCAGCTAAAATAATTTATAGTCTATGATGTCACCCATCTCCAGGTGTTTCTGTTTAAGTAGGAAGTTACTCTGTTCAGTGTGACTTCTTATCTACATTTAGCTTTACTCTCTTCTTATTCTTTGTTTCAGCAATATCTATTGAACTATAAAATCTGGACTTGGCTCTGGAGGTAGATCTAAAGTCTCATAAATGCCTTGAGCTGGCATTGTTAAGCCATCTGAAGTAAAAATATATTATCAGAATGCATTGAAAGTTCAATATTTGTTTAGTTAGAAACTTATTTTTTAAAATTATAGTTCATTCTGAACAAATAACTTTATCTTTCAAATATACTTTCTAGGTCTTAGCAGAGATACTGACCGGGACTAAGGCACTGGATGAAGACAGACACCCAATTTACCTGGTAACAAAAAGCAGCAGTAATGAACACCAGTACAAATGAATAGGGTTGCTGTTGTAAAAATAATTATAATTTTATTTAAATACAATTTGACATCTGCTGTCTGCTGTACATGTCCTGCAGAAGGGAAGTTTAGGAGCCATATCCTAGTTCCATTAACATCAGTAGCCTGCCTGCCATTAGAACAGAAGCACAATAGATATTCCCATTTACATACCCACTTATGAGTGCTGGCCTGAATTGCATTTGGAGAGACTCCAAAATAAATAAGTATTTAAGAGACAGGGCTTTGTGCTGAAATGCTGCTGTGTATTTTCTGTGTGCCAGGAGTTCTGTGGTATGAGCCACAGTGAGTGGGGAAACCTGGGTAGGCAGGAACTGCAGAAGCTCATTATCATGTTTATCAGGCATTGTGCTCATGCCTGGAACTGGCATCCTCACTGGTTTCCCAGGCCCAGGTTAGAGCTGCATGAACCACTTCCACAAGCAATCAGAACAGCCAAACTCACGGAATGCATTAAAACCTCTAGAAAGCAGCCTCCCCTGCACTCCTCCTGTGGGATGTGCTGCTGATTTCTCGTCTGGCTGAAGCTTTGGAGGGGAGAACAACAGTATTCCGATTTGTAAGCAATTCAGAAGCGTTCAGAGGGGTTCAGAAAATCAAACATCCTATGTTCCCAATTTCTTTAACATGTGTTACAAAAGCCTGTGTAAGAATGCTGCTCTACACTGTGTTGTTTTTTTTCATTCCTATATAAATGGGCACAAGCCAAGAACAGCTGGTCCTGCTTTAGGGAATTTGACACTGGACACATGCAGAGAAAGCCACTGGCCTTTTTCTCTCCTGTGAGAACTAACATTTCAGTCAGTTACATGAACAGAGATTATTAAAGCTTTTTGGTCTGTGAGCCAGGCATTGAGGAGCACTAATGACAAATGGACAGTAATACTGATTCTCAGAGATTCAGACAAAAATAAATGCTTGTGTTCATTTTGCCTTCACTAATGCATCTCCTTCCTTTGAACAGAAAGATATGATTGCCGACGAAATTCAAACAGCAAAAGAAAGTTCACACTCCAAAGTAAAAAATTTGGAAAAACTGGCTGCCAAGGAAATCTGCTGCAAATATCTAGACAGAAAAGCAGGACACTTGCTGGAAGAGGTGGCTGTTGATTTTGCATCAGCCATCTGCCTTTGCCTGAGAAAGAAGAATTCAAACATAGCAGAGGTAATATTTTAAATACATGGCCAAGATTTAAGTCTCATTGTCATCAGGGTGTAAAGCTACAACATTCATGTCTTGCTTATTTTTGTGAGTGTTGACACAGGATAATATGTATTAGCAGGTGTACAGGAATTATTATGCATTCACAGATTTGGTTGTTAAAAACAGGTAATTGAAATTCTGGAAATGGCTGAAAACAAATTAAAAGAGCATTACTTCTGTGGAAGCAGCACTTCTGGATTCTCCATGAACACTCCAGAAGAAACTGATGATGAGACAGCCAGTCTGAGCATGGATGTGCCTTCTGCAGGGGGGAATAAAGAGGAGAGCACCCCGGCAGCACTCCTGAGCAGTGGCAGCCCCTGCACGCCTTTCATGGGAGCTGTGGCACCCGACACGTTTGGCATCTACATGTCACGGGTCCCCTGTGAATCAGATGAGTCCAGTAGTTTCATATGGAATCCTCCAGAAAAATCCACGGAGGAGTTACCCAGCCACGACGGTAGCAATTCAGCAAAAACGGCAGCCTCCGATGCCGGGATCAAGCAGGGCAAGCCTGCCCAGGGACTGCAGGAGAGAAGCCTGGCATGTGCCAGGGGCGATGGAGTCCTGGAGACAGCAGCTGCTGCACAGGACACCTGTCCACAGGGAGACACAGACCTGGATTCTCCATGTGCTCCACAAGGTAAGAGTGCCCTCCTCTTGCAGTACTGGGCACAAATTACTCTCTTCTCCAGAACTGCTTAGGTTCCTCTTCCTACTTTTAAACACATGTCGGTAAATCTTTTCTCCTTGGTTATGAATTTACTAATAAATCTACAAAACACTTAGCGGTTTTCTATCAGATTTTTTTCCTAAGACAGTTGTTTTTGTTGTTTGATTGGTTGGTTGCTTTTTCTTATATTAAAAACCATAATCTATTCCTTAGACAAAAGATGGATTTTTTTCCTCAGTATTTGGGCTTTTTTTGTTTTTCAGCCTTAGCCAGAGAGACATCTTGGAAAATACAGATAAATGATCAAAAAAAGAAGCTCATGGAAAATATTTTGCTGTATGAAGAAGACAAGTTAAACAGTTCTGAACTTTTTGAATCATAAGTTGGATGGATTTATTACCAGTGGCCAGCTCAGAAGAAGAAATAAGGACTGTCTTCTCATTAGAAAGATGGTAAAAGTGTACTTTTCATGTAAGATTAGGTAGCAGATTTGGATCAGGAACAATAGTCCTGAATGAAGGAAACAACAACTACCACATGGAGAAGCACCAGAAAATACCTGTTCTATAGCAGATTAAAGCACAGTCCCAGTGTGTACACTGAAATGCCTTGTGCCTTTTCATCTGCAATGTGAAAAGGAATGGCAAACAAGTGCCAAAATAATTTATGATTCATTTGCAGTGTGTTTCAGGAAGCATCTGTTGGTCTCACTAAACCACAGACCCAGGAGTTAGCAAACACTGACCAGAGGCCAGGCAGCAATACCCTGTGTTGTTTTCCCACTGGGTACAGCAGACAGGGATCCTCAGAGTCCTTGGGGAGGTTTTTCAGTGACTCTCTCCTATTCCATATAATCCTACCCCACATACCCAAAACCACTGCATGACCAGAGAGGGGGATTTTTATGCAAGTTCTCAGAATGTTGTACATGGCTTCATCTCAGTTTGAACTGCACTGACCACAGGTGTAGGTAAATAACTTCAGCCACTTTCCTCTACTCTCTGAGCTTCTCTCCCACATACACATGACACCACGTAAATCCAACCTTTCAGTTCACTTTTGGGAGCTCTAAGACCATGTTTAATACTTCATAGAAGTATTTTTTCGAAGTGTCCTTTACATGGTAATGTTTCTCATTGTGTTTCACATGTTAACTGTTGTATATTTTGGATTAGGGAAAAGATTTCAATTTAAAATAGCTTTGATTTTTTTATAGGACACTTGAAACAGAATTTTTTGTATTTATTTTGGCAATGGGTCAAATATAAGCTAATATGGGGACTTGTGGATGGTTCCACACTCACCAGGCATTCTCAGGAGAATCCCTGTGGGTGTCTCTTGGTTCATCCAGCAGTAAAAGCCTTGGTCTCAGGCCCAGAGATCACATGCAAAAGAAAAAATAGAAACATGTGTGCTGATATATTTATGATCAAATGAAAGCGCCCTTAAGAAAGTATCACTTTTGTTTTTATGATATTTATTATTTGTACTATTACTAGCATATTCAACTTGTGTGCAGTCTAGGGAAAACCAGGTTTATTATGAACCAGAAGAATTCTCAGAGTATGTAGCTCAGATCACAGACAGGTGAGCTGCCTCCTGAGCACAGGGAGCAGGACCCTGATGTGCAGAAATGGCTGCGATTCACAGTGCAGTTCAGGGAACAAAAATAAAGCTAATTATATGTCATTATTTTCAGTGGAATTGTATACTAGTATATATTCCTAGCTTTACACAGAAGCCTCACACCTTCTATTTTTGTATAGTACCTAATTCATTTTATGTATTATGAGCTATCAAAAGTATTTTAAGTAAATACCTGAGTACTGGAATTACCTACACGTTTCTCAAGTTATTCTTGACACTAAAACCTGGTAAATTTCCTTAATTATAAGTGCCTTGGATACTGTCTTTGTATTTGAGAGTGTCAAGTTTTTTTATTTATTTTACCAGAATGAAATCAAGATAAGATTAGTAATGATATGAGAAACATTGTGTACTCAGATTGGTCAATAACTGCTTAATTCTACAGGAGATTTAATCAAGATAACTTTATGGTGTTGAAAATGTAATATTCATTGGTTTTCATATTCTGGGAGACCCATGGCAAAATCCTCTTTTCTTGTCCAGAAAGGAATGCATATGGATACACTTTAGAGCTGAATGGGAAACCCGAGAGTTTTATAGTGCAAAATGTAGTTTGTGCAGAGTTCTGTTTCACAAAAGTGCTTTAGAGGTTTTGTTCTTTTATAGTCACCAAATGGAATTGTTATTCTTTGTCTTGTACCTTAATAGTTCTAAAATACTCTGAGGTGATTTAGGTAGTCTTAGAGAGTTACCTAAATATTTAACATAACATAAATAAGACACTGTGTTGTCTTACATTAACAGTGTTAGTAACTTGGCAGTTCAGAAGCCAGTTCATGCAATACCATTCACTAATATCTTTGTGAATAAAAACCATGAAAAAATCCTTTTTTTTCTAGCCTGTTTTTTCATGATTTATGGCACAGAAAGTGTATGTTGTTCCACCCTATTTGGGCAAAAGCAGCTCACAGTCACTTTGGTCTCAGTAGTAAATATTAGTACAAACATGTTTATTCAGTCTTCATTCACTGTCAAACAGCCGACTTTTTTTCCTTAATGATGGCTCTAGAGAAAAATTTCACCGTGAAATTAATTCCAAAGATTCCTGCGCTACCGGCCGGGGCCGAGGGGAGCGGGCGCGGCGCCCTTCCCGCCCTTCGCGGCACAGCCAATCACCGCCGCCGCCGCCGCCGCGCCGCCCAATCAGCGCCAAGGGCTCTGAGGGGCGGGGCTGCGCCCTGAGGGGCGGCCGAGCTGCGATAAACCCGCGGCTGTCGCTTTCCCAGCGCCTCCCATAAACACCGGCTAACGTTGCTTTTAAAAATAACTTCACGTCCTTCTTTCTTCCCTTATGACGAGTAAAGTTGTAAGAGCAGAAAAGGGAAGCTGGCACTGCTTACGTTCTCCCTGGGAATTACCAAGACCAAAGGAAGAGTAATGGTTTTGCAAAGCCTCGTCTCGTGATGTACCATTACAGGGAAAAAAATCAAAAAACCACCAAAAACCAAGGTCTTGCAAAGCTAATTAAGATGTGACTGTGGCCTGGCTGAAGAAAGACTGCAAACTGCCTTGAAAATGCAATCCTGTGAAAAGATTATTTAATACAGCACACCAGGTTTTAACCAATAGGATTTTATTCTGTTGGTATCTCAACAAAAAAAAAAATCCAAACAACTGAGGTACAGTACAGAAGTGTGACTAAAAAAAACCAAATCTTCAAACCATGGTTTGATTTGTTGACGTTGTTTAAATAACCCAGTTTGAGATTACTGTAAAGCAGAAGACATGTGCATTCCACTACTCCTTTTTTTAAGAAAGCAGAGACTTCCAGCTTCTGTATCTTCAGAAAGACACAAGTCACTGTTACCTAGGCAGGGCTAGCTAGCACACTACCGGCTAACCCGAGAATTCCACCAGCCCTTTCCTTGAAACTAAGTTCTAGTCTTTGAGGGCAGAGTATTTGTCCCCTTGCATAAGGAATTCACACCTCATTGTTTTGACAGCTTACCCCTGTTCTGTTCAAGTGTGTGAACTCTGACCACAGCACATCCAACCAAATCTGACCCCTAAACCAGAGAAGCAGGGAATAATTCCTACAGGATGAAGGAGTAGTATCAGGCACAGTACTTGGCTATACTGTTTACCTTAAATTTAAGGGAATGTCAATTAAGGCTGATTATCAACATATTGTAGCCTCCCAGTAATAGAGTGCTCATAAAAATGGATAATTGTTTCCCACGTTCAAGTCCAGTTCAGATAAAATCAGTTCTCATCCAGGTAAAGACACATGGCAAATCAGGGACAGGGATGGCTTGTTGCAGCTGGAGTACTCCACTGTGCATCACTGCTCATTCTGCTGCCCTTCTGTCACAGCAGACACCCCTCCTTGGCCCTTGTTCACGTCGCTGATACACACCCACAGTCCGTCCACCGACTCCTTCCACAGCGTCACCTCAAAAACAGGGCAGGAACAGCTTTCAGCTTTAAACACATCCTGTTTCCCCTTTTCTTGTAGCTACCACAGGTGATAGCCTGCAGTCATATGAGGGGAGTAATTCAATTGTCAGTACCCCACAAAATCAAGTTCAGCCTGGATTTCTGCCCTACAGTAAGGTTTCAGAATGCAGCCCAAGTAGTTTTCCAAAGGTTAGGGTCCTGCCCTCTCAATTAATCAGAAGAAAAGATGTCCCCATTGCAGCAAAGGAGACTCTATGACAGCTTTTTGCTAAACACGTGCCAACAGTCTCATCTCAGCTCCTCTGGAAACAGGGCGCACAGGGGTAAAAGCCAAGCAGCAGTACTCACTTTGTTGTCTCCTCCAGACACTGCAAGGATATTGGCAGTGATGGACCAGCTCACGTGCCAGACAACATCATTGAACTTGTGCAGCAGCTTTGGCGACCAGGAGTTTCCAGAGGCATCGTCACACGTCCAGATAAACACTCGGCCATCCTGCAAAAGCACAGAGACCAAGCTGGCTGGGCACAAGAAACATAACCCTAATCTGTCCTTGGAGCTACACTTCCAAATCACAGCCCAGACACCACCCCTTGATGTGTCTGCATGGATTTGTGCTCAGCACTGCAAAGGGGCTGTCTCCTTGCTGTGTGTAAGGGCAAGGCAGAAGTACAGCTCTGATAAGAAAAACTACCAACAATGATTTGCAAATACCAGAGAAGATCCCTCAAAACACCTATGTATCAGCTGAAATACTTCCTCAGACCGAGATCTTTTTTCCATTTACATGGCAAGAGCTCACTAAGTAGTCTTTTTGATATTAAAAAAAAAAGCAATTACAGATTAGCAGCAAGAACACAACAGTCAATATGAAGGCTGAGGACATCAGAGCTGATTAAGAATGCCAGCTATTAGAAAACAGTATTTTTAGAAGGAAGTTCAGTAAATTTTATCTCAAAACACTAAAATATTATGTTAGTTGGAAGGTCTTCCTCCTATTGAGACCCTCCTGCTCATGATTTTCAAAACAGAAGCCAGTCTTTCGTACAGAGGCACACACACACATAAACTTTTGTTCAGAAATACATCTACTGGGCTTCCGAGCTTGGAAGGAACAGGAATCAAAGGCTCTTATGCAGAGATCCAGATACAGCAAAGGATTGCCAAGAGGACCTGTTACAACAGCCCTATCCCTGCAATTCCTTTCCTAGAGAAACAGAGAAGGAAGCACATGGAAGTGAGTGCACAAAGTGCCTGCCTCTGTCACCCCAAAGAAACCTCACCTGTGAGCAGCTAGCAATGGTGCTGGTTGGCAAACCTATGGATGGAGCCCAGGCCACATCTCGTACCCAGTCACTGTGAGCCTCCAGCTTCTGCTCTTCTTTCCACTGACCTTCTTCTTCCCTGAAAACACAACTGTGTAGTCACAAGGGTAGCAGCAGCATCCTTCATCATCTCATCCTCTGCTCGGGAAGGCTTTGGATTGTAGCATTCAGACTCCTTGTTCATCAATACAACACAAAGTACAAATGTTCCCCACTTCTCCAAATCCCTATGGCTTGAACTGACAAAATCCCTTCCAGGGGACAGAAAGCAGCAGGAAGAGGCTTTGACCTCCAGTTACTGTCAGAAATCTGCTATTACTAAAGTGGCAACAAAAGATCATTAGAAAGCCACCCTTGGAGACAAGATCACACAGGGCCAGCTGTTTAACTCTCACAAAACACTAATTTGAAGATGATACAATAGGGATGTTGAAAATATTACTTGAGGTACTAACAGGGACACTCAAAGCCTAAAGTGTCAGGTTTTATCTGGCAACAGGGCACTTACTTCCAGATCTTGACCAGGTTGTCACAGCCACCAGACGCAAATCTTTTGATGTAGTTCGGCTTTTGACCAGAGGGTTGCTCGATAAGGCTCCCTGGTACAACAGCAGGAGCCCAGCTAACTGCATTACATCCGATCTAGTTGATGAAAAACATCACTGTTAAAGTTGCTTACTTTAATTAACTAAATAAATAGATAAAGGCTGCTGCGGGGGTGAAGAACATGTAGCATACTCTCTATTAAGAGAGGGGAATAAGTCCATCTCAGAAAAACTGAAGTCTAGCAAATGCTGGATGAATATTGGATGAATAAGAAATCCAGATGCAGTCAAGCTTCAGTAAGGCACATACTCAAGAAGCCAGAGGCAGCTAAGTGTGTTTGCACGCAAAATAGTTCATCTTAGATATGTAAATAGGGGAGACAGAGATGGAAACTGCAAAGACAAAAGGCACACACAGTCACTAAGATTTAGGAATACAGGAGTACAAGGAAACTTTGGTCCCAAGCTGAATTTCCTTCTACTGGGGGCCACTGCCATTAGCCTATTATTTTCTGCTTGAACAAAACTCTCCACAATTTTGGGAAAAACAGGAGTCTCACAGTTTTTCCAGCTGGTGCAGTTATTCTTAGGACCAAGGCCATTTCTTACCAGGTAACTTTCAGCACTGTGTTTAACAGTAACGCCCAATAAACAGGCTGGTGCTGTTTAGTGAACTTCATCATATCTCCACTTCACTTTAGTGACTAAGAAGTACACCTGCCCACTCTGGATGAACTTAAACTATTCTTGGTTCTGGATGTTTCACATTATTTCACTGCAATTCTGTATTTATCTAGTTAAGTCTCTGAGGCATCACCTCAGTGTTATCTGCAGCTCTGGGAACTCTGGGCTGCTCCAAAGGATCAGACTCACCGTGTGTGCATTGCTGATCTTTTTGACTTCCCACTGCCCATCACCCGTGTAGCTCAACAAGGAAATGGCCCCATCAGAGCTCCCACAGGCCAGGATCAGTCCATAGTCGTGTGGCGCCCAGCAGACAGAATTCACTGTGGAGGGCGAGACAGACCAGATTACAGCACAGGCACTACCTAAAACTGACTGACCAATTCACTCACTGGTATCAGTGGCACAGTCACCAAAAGCAACTGGCTTTGAAAACCGAGAAAGAGTCAAATTTCAGCAAAAGCCAGCCAATTAGCATTGTTTACTGAGTAACAGATCTGCATTGGGAGGGTAAATCATCTGCACACAGCAGTTTCCATTTTAAAACAAAATACAGCATGATAAATGCAGTTTTTCTTACTGGAAACAGACAGTATTTTCCTCAAGAATTCAGTTCCCTGTCATCCTTATTTGAAAGCTGACTTATTTTTATAACAACACCTATGGACACATGGTATGAATCAGTGGTGGGTTACCCAGCAATACGACCTTAGGGAAATGTCCTGTTAGTGCTGAACAGATTTACTCTCTCTTCAGCTTTTACTCTTTTCTTTTTGACAGAGGCGTTCTTCCTTAACACTAACAGATTTATTTCAGTCTTACCCAAACACCCTCGTCTCCCCAGTCTCCCTTCCCAGCTCCACACCTGAAGAGTCATGCCCCGTGTACTCATAGGTCTTTTCCCAAGTGCCATTTTCTTCCTTCCAGATAATAACCTTCCTGTCATAGGAACAGGAAGCCAAGATATTCCCATACATAGGATGAGCCCAGGCAACCTGCCACACAGGACCTTCATGCCTGCAAGAAACAACATCATTTAGAAAAGGTGAGAGAAGCCCCTTCCAGCCACCTCAGAGATCACTGCTGTGAATCGCTGTTCTGGGAGGGATTAGGGCTCTGATATGAGGAACAAGTAATGCTAAGATAGCAGTGTTAGTGCCCTGACACAGGGCTCTCACTGTCACAGAGAACAATTCCAACTTGTACCAGTACATTTTACTTCTTGCAAATCACAGGTGCAAAGTACTTCATGAATCACCAAGCCCCACCGTGTTTCCCACTGGGGCTCTGTCCCCGCCCCAGCTCTGAGAAGTTGTTCAGCAGTCTTGGAGGAGTTCACCCTGGAACTCAACCTGCACTTTGTGCAGCCCAAGGACAAAAGGACAAAGGCTCAAGGTTTTGCCTTGATAAACCTCTCCTGTAGTGACATCTCACCCCCTCAGGTCTGCGATGAGGATCTGCCCCCCGTTGCGCACATCGAAGATCTTCACGGAGCGGTCTGAGGAGCAGGTGGCCAGGCGGGTGCCGTAGTAATCCATCTGTGCATCGTGCTGCCAGGGGAGCAGGGAGAGCTGTGCTCAGCACAGTGCCCGGCCTGCTGAACTGCAGCACAGCCCCCCCACGCCCTGCACGGTCCAAAGAGCGCCTCCAAACAACCCAGACATGCCACAGAAACCATTTGTTATCCCAGCTGCTGCTGCAGTCACGATACAACTGCTACACACAAGGATACAGGGAGTTCTGAGCAGCAACCCACAGCATTTTCATGACAGGGAATTCAGGCTGCTGACTGCAAAGCAGTGACCAGTTATGTATTTCTGTTCCTTAAAGTGTAAAGTGAGTGTACAAGTACTGCTCTTAATTATGTTCTAAATGTCACCATCACCAAACCACAGAATCTTTAAGGCTGGAAAAGACCTCCAAGGTCACTGACTACAACCCTTGACCAATTATAACTTGTCACTAGACCAGAGCACCAAGTACCACATGCAGTCATTTCCTGAACACCTTCAGGGATGGTGACTACACCACCTCCCTGGGCAGCCCTTTCCAATGCTTGACAGCCTTTTCTGTGAAGAAACTCTTCCTGAAGGACTAGGCTCACCTAATTAGGCTCCTTCCTTCAACATATTACTTTGAAACCTTTCTTCCTACCCACACTAACAGATCTATTCCCAGAAACATCCACGTAGAGAAAAACCATTTTTATCAGCCAAAGTTCTGTACCAGTAAATACACACATATCTCTATTATTTCACAAAATGGACAGAAACAATCCCACACACAAAAATTAAGATTTTTAAAACATTTCCCCTTTCCTCTGAGCCAAGTTTCCCTCTCCACACAGTACAAAATGGCAAGATCGTGGTTTCAGACAGCATTCTGCATTCAATAGGCCGTGAGTGTGCTCTTACACGGACAGGTACATGCTGCCCTCAGTGCCCACAGAGAGCCCCAGAGCATCGCTGTTACAGCAGCCACTTACGATCATGTCCTCGTGGGACGTGTCCACGGTGTTAATGACCGACACCTGCGGGGAGAAGGAACAGAGCGAGCTCAGTGCAACAAGGCGCGGCCCCTGGAGCCCCAGCCCACCCCCGGCCGCGCAGCCGGGGCAGCAGCTGGGCCCGGTGCACCCTGTGCCGTGCCCCGTGTGCCGTGCCCCGGGCCGCTCGGGCCCTGCACGGGACCGCCGGCGGTTCCCCGTCCCTCGGCCGCCGGTGCCGGTGCCTCACCATGGCGGCGGCGGCCCCGCGCTGCTCCGGCCCGG
>VZTB01014676.1:263733-283453 GCA_013397245.1 Thryothorus ludovicianus | reverse complement strand
CCCTCGGCCCCGCCGCGCCCCGCCCGCCTGCGACGACGTTCCGCTCGTGCCGGGTTCCGGGGCGGCCGCTGCCGTCGCTGGGCAGGGAGAGGGCGAGGGGCGGGAGCGGGGACTGCCCCGTCCTGCCCCGGCACCCCGAGCCGAGCCCGCCGGCCGGACAGAGGCACCGCCTGGGCCCGCACAGAGCCCTCCGTCGGCAGGGGAGCCGTCTGGCCCGGCTTCTTCCGACGCCGTGGGGCCGCCCGGAGCGGAGCGGAGCGGGCGGCGAGCCCGGGCCCCGCGGAGCCCGCCGCCATGGCCAGCGTCTCCTACCACATCTCCAGCCTGCTGGAGAAGATGACCTCCACCGACAAGGACTTCAGGTGTGGCAGCGGCACGGGACGGGCCCTGGGAGCGGGGTCTGCCCGCAGAGGGGTCCTTCCCGCCAGCAGCGGGGTGCGCGACACCCGAGCCTTGCACCGGGTCTGTTTACAGGGTTGCAAGGCGAGTGTTCTGGCTGAGGGGGGAAGGCAGAGAAGCCCTACGGTTCTCCCCTCCCCTGCCTAGATTGGTGCCTGATGAAAGTGGAAGGGAGAATAAGTCTAGGCAGTTGGACTTCAAGTTGTTATTTGTTTTGTGAATAAATAACTTAGTAGCAGAAATGCTTCTAATTTGTGAGATAGTCGGTGCATTAAAACGGGTGAGTAGACGCCGTGTCCCTGGGTGATAGATGCTGCACATACTGGATCTTCTCAGGCTGCTTAGAGAACTTTTTCTCTGTGGTGGGAGAATATGCCTCCCTAACAGGACTGAGATGCTTTTATTTCTTTGTCAGCAGAAAAGTTGACATCTTTTCAGGGTTAGGCAGATGTGTAAGACACTACCAAAAGTCATTAAAACTGACACATATGAAAGATTTCACTCCTGAGCATATTGTTCTCTCAGTCCCAACCTGGAAGGTAATGTTTGGGCCAGACTTGGTATTTTGAGGTCTTAGAGAGGGGTTAGTAATAGCCTAAAAGTAGGCTGATTTTTGTAGAAGCTGCTGATGTTCTTAGATGTTAAAGTAGGTACCTTATAAAGAAGTCAGTGATGAAGCAGTTGCACAAACAGTTTGTTCAAAGAATTTACAGCACTCCAAAGGAGATGTGTCCAACACTGGGCACGTGTTGTGTCCCAGAGGCACTGCAGGGCCACTCCTGCCAGCACATGGCCACCATGATCTGTTCTGGGCCCAAGGTTCTCCTGTTCCCCTGTCCCAGATGGATCTGTGTGTGAGTTCCCGAGGTCCTGGGGCAGGGTGGCAGTGGGCAGCCAGTCTGAATCTGGACATGTTGCCACGGGAGGCTCTGCTCAGCCTGTGGCCATAATTGGTCATGCTGCTTCGACAGACACTGAACTGCAGAGTGCAGCTGAGGAGCTCCTGCAGAATCAGAAATAGATTGCACATTAACATCTTAGGGCATGTTACTGCTGTTTTGTCACTCCGGATTTCAGCGGTGCCTCATTCCAGATGTCCCTCATTGCTACTCAAGAGTGGGCTGGCAGATTGAAGCCTCAAACGATGACCTGTACATGGGAGCTCTTATGTGCTGAATGAGTGACATCAGAGCCTAATTTAAAAAGGAGCTGTCATTTTGTAACAAGAGAGAAGGACTTCGTGGCTCCCATTAGACATCCATTCTCAGCAGGGCTATTCGAAAGCAGCTAACATGTGATAGCCACACTGAGATTTCTTAGAACCTCAGACTCCTGTACCGCCGCCTTTTACACTTCGTGCTTCTGGGAAAATAGATACTTTCCAGAATTTCTCAATATCCATTTTGTCCGTGCTAGAAAACTGACTGTCAGTTGGGTCTTTGTTTTTCTTTCTAATCTGGAGTGATAAATACTTGATTGATTTTGCTCACAGCAATCTGAATATAGCCTAGTGCACTACTGAGGTGTAGTTTGCATGGAGTCGTGACTTTTTTTTTCATTTTTGAAAGTGATAGGGTTTGTCCATGTGTGAAGTCGTATTATCAGTGCTAAGTTAGCCAGAAAGAACAGAGCTAGGTGCATTCTTAGATCCCAGACTGCTTTTCCTAGGCCAGGTGAAAAATTAGTGAAAAAACCCGTCATGACCTTTTTCTGGCATTTAGTCACTGAGAAAAAAAAACACATGCTGAGTGCCACTGTTAGAGTTTTTGTTTACCTGACCCCTGTTAGGTAAATTTCTACTTGGAAGATAGAAAGTGTCCTTTCTTAGGACAGTGTTGTAAGTTACTCCTTGGTAGTGTGTTTGCATACAAGCACCAGTTGCCAAGTTCTGTCCCAGGTGATGCAAAGGTGATGCATTTGTGTCTGCACATCAGCCAGTCCACTTTTCCCCGGTGTCCTTTCAGGTTTATGGCCACCAACGACCTGATGATGGAACTGCAGAAAGATTCAATAAAACTAGATGAAGACAGTGAGAAAAAAGTTGTGAAAATGCTTTTGAAATTGCTGGAGGACAAAAATGGAGAAGTACAGAACCTTGCTGTCAAATGGTAAGAGCCTAGGCAGTAATAGCCATGTTCCCTGGCACTAATAAAGCCATCACAGATGGCAGAGGGTGTATGAGAGTGGAGCCTTGACACCTCCCTCAAAACTCCTTTGCAAGGGACGCTACCCTCTCTTGCAGGCACTGCATTTTCTGTAGACACAAGGGGTGAGCACACAGATACCTTTGTAGCAGCAAGAGATGATTCTGGAAGTACTTCAGAGTTCCTGTTATAAACCTTACCACATGGAAGGCAGATCCCAAAGATTTTATTTCTTCAGGGAGAAGCACAATTTAAACTTTTGGTCATCAAGCTCTTTACCTCTGAGGCTTTGAAATCTAGTGGTGAATTTCACCATGGGTCTTTGATAGCAATGGTACTAAACATGTACAGCCCTTATGGGCTTTAATTTCAGGTCCAAATCCTTCTCTTAAGGGAGTTTTCAATGAACTTTATAATGCACTTGGATTTTTCCTTGCCTTGACTCTGAGTGCAGCCTGTGCTGTTGCTTTTACCTTTGACCATTCCTGCATTTTTTTAATCCAAATGAACAAAAGCAGCAGGTTCCTCTATTAGTGAATCCTCTGATAAAGGGATCCTGCTGCTGACATGTTCTTTTCCATCTCTTTCCCCAGCATGGCTAAGTGGGCATATTCAGTCTAGAAATGCCATTGAATGGCTCGGTTCACCCCAGGGCTCCAGAAAGGTGGGCCATTTAAAGACAACTTTGGGTTCCTCTATTTTTCTTCCTGCTGTGGATCCTATTCATGTTCCCTTGTTTTCAACCACGTGCTGCTTCTATCCCTGTTCTTTCCCTGTTATCTTTGGCCCTTTCTTTTTGGTTCCCACCACCCTGACTTTTTGTGGACCTGCTGCTGTCTCTGCCTGCTTTGGGTTGGTTTATTCTGGGTTTTTAAGCAAAACAATTGGGCACTGAGCAGAGGACCGACTTCTTAACTTCTTTGCCTGTTTATCTCTGGTTGTATCTGCAGTAAGTCCATACGCATTGCAATCTCTCATCCATCCAGAGTGTGATAATGAGGAGGCCTCAAAATGGAACCAGGAATATTTCCTTCCCATGCCTAAGGAGGTGCTTAGAGCAGAATGTCAGTCATTCCCAGATAGGTGGCCAGGACCTGTAAGAAGGAGCAGGGTGACAGTTTGAAGGACCTGGACAGTTGGATTGGGCCCTTCATCCTGACTGGCTTCTCCTCCCACAGCCTGGGCCCGCTGGTTGGCAAAGTGAAGGAGTACCAGGTGGAGACCGTCGTGGACACGCTCTGCACCAACATGCTGTCAGACAAGGAGCAGCTGCGAGATATCTCCAGCATTGGCCTCAAAACAGTCATTTCTGAGCTGCCACCAGCTGCCACAGGTACACTGTCTGTCCCCATTTGTCACTGAGGAACGGCGAGGCCCAGCCTTTGGCAAACGGGGGAAAACGTACATTCCAGAGCCTAAAAGCTTCCAATTCTTTACTCAGCTGCCAGGGGGCAATCTGTGAAATCAGGAGGAGAGACAGTAGGGCTGAAGAACCAATAGGATGAAGGATGGAATGAAATGAAAACTTGAACTGTATTTGGAACTATGTATCCCAAAAGTGCATCAGCTTTTCAGGGGATACCTGAGGCTCCCAGCAATAGGATTTTGCTCTGCAGCCATCTCATTAATCTGTCCTGATTAAATTTTTCAGTGGTGATTTCTTTTTTCAGTGTACAAGGGATTGAATGATTCCTAGCAGCAAAAAGACTCTTTTTTAACTGACAGCAGGGAAAAATATATCTCTTACAGGTTCCACCATGACAGCAAATATATGCAAAAAGATCACAGCCCAGCTGACAGGAGCCATTGGCAAGCAGGAGGATGTGTCCGTGCAGTTGGAAGCTCTTGACATCCTGTCAGATATGCTGAGCAGGTACCTGAGATTTCCTTCTGGCAGCTGTGCATAGAAGGGGGCTGCAGGGATGTGTCTGCTTTTGATTTCTTTATTTCTCTAATCCTATTACTGGAACTTAAAAATACAGGATTTGGTTGGCTGCTCCTAGGGAATGTCTGAGTAGGGCAGGTTCCCAGCAGGCTTGAGAGATAACATGCCAAGCCTTTCTGTGCTTGGGAATGGCAGTGCCTCTGGTGATGGATCCCACAGAAGCTTAGCTCACACTAACATGGAAGGGGGAGGGCAAAGCAGGGAGGTTTATTTTAGCCCTATGAGCCCATCACACATGCTTTTTTTTTTTTTCCCCTGGCTGCCTCTTTCTCTTGTTGCATAAGTCAGAGTGACAGTGTCGTATGTCATCTGCATGCAGGAAATTATTAGCACACCCTTGGGTCATCCAGAAGGACACAGTCAAAAACTCCTCCATGATGGAGACAAATAAGCTCTCCCTGTGTTTCACAGACCAAGTCAGTGTTCAGACCAAAATGACAAACCCACCCTTCTCCTCCCCCTCCCCACAACATGCATGAAGTCTTCATAGGTGAAAGATTTTTAGATTTGTTTATGCCAAGAGGGCTTTTTACTGAGCCTTTGACTTTCACCTTCTGCTTTGTTCTGTTCATTGCAGGTTGGGAGGAACACTCTACTCATTCCATTCCTCCATCCTGACCTGCCTGCTGCCCCAGCTGAGGAGCTCCAGGCTGGCAGTACGTAAAAGAGCCATCATTGCCTTGGGGCACCTGGTCCTGACCTGCAGTGGAAACATTTTCTCAGAGCTTACAGAGCATCTGCTGGCAGAGCTGAAGAGGAACGAGTCCACATCTACCACCAGGACATACATCCAGTGTGTGGCTGGCATCAGCAGGCAGGCTGGGCACCGCATAGGTAGGACGAGCAGCTTGAAATGGTGCTGGGAAACGAACGTGCATTTTAGAGCAGCTCCTCTTAGCTTATTGTTCTTAATGTATTAGTGGCTTGTGCTTGTGACCCCCTCTGTGGTTCTAGTCTGGTTCTCTGATCTCCACTTGGAAAGGAGACACCAGAGTATCTCTCTGGCTGCCCTTCAATAGTGACAGATCTTCCCCTTGAGATCTTGCAGCACTTCCCTCGTTTGAATTAACACCTCTATGAACTAGGTCAGTGGATTCACCTCCTTTTAAACGACAGAGGGGATGGCAACATATTGTATTACTTGTCTAAAAGATCTGCCAGAGTGGAGATTAGGTCCTAAGAGATCTCTAATCACAGCTCTTCCTGTGACTGAAATGCCAACAAGGGACTGCAGACAGGGATCAGCTGCTGAAAACCAGCACAGCCGGTTTTGGTGGGCTGCTGGCTCCTTGCCCATGAGGTCTGGGGCAGGAATGCTCTACCAGGCACAGGAAGGAAGTGACAGGTGGCTGAACTGGCAGCTGCCCAGGTGAGTGAAGGCTGGAATGGTTTTTCACTGCTTCTTGCTTTGTCTTTCCCAGGAGAACACCTGGAGAAGATCATTCCTCTGATCGTTCAGTACTGTAACGTGGATGATGACGAGCTGCGAGAGTACTGTTTCCAGGCCTTTGAGTCCTTTGTGAGAAGGTGTGTGCCCTTGGGGATGCCTCTGCACCATCCAGTGCATCTGTGTCCTCCTGGTGTAAATATCCATACGTTGAGCATCCTCAAAGGAGGATGGTGCATGGAGGGAGCTGGAGGCAGGCAAGGGGCTGGGCAGAAGAGCTGCTGAGCTGCAGCTCTCCTGTTGTTTGGTCAAACATTTATTGCTTGGAAAAGGAGCCCTGCAGAGCTTCTGAGGTGTTCTCCCAAGAAGGGAGGATTCAGCCAGGGTGTGTGTGTGTGAATTGACACATACAGGTAACCAAGGGCCACCATCAAACCACAGCTGAAATGCCAACAGTAGGTTTATTTCATTATCTTGCTGATAATGCTGGGTGACAGAGACGTATGGGGACACAGGCTCTGTTTGGCTTTTTTATCCCATCTGAGGGAAGGGCAAGGGGGCTTGCTGCCTGCCTGACTCTAACAAAAGGCTTCCTGCATGTCTGTGAGAGCGTGTTATCTCTCCTCAGGAATTGTACTTCTGAAAACAGGCAGAGGATGAACAACATTAGGCATAATAAATGGAGTTTTCCCACACTGACACCTTTAGTATTCCCAGCTGCAAGGTCACTTTGAGCAAAACTATTCCCTCCTTCTCACCAAATCATCTGTTTTAACTCAGTCCTCCCAACAGGGGGAAGGCAATTGATTTATTTATTTGTCCTTATAAAAATGATTACATCCTCCCCAAAGGGGAACGTGGCCTTGCTTCATGCACAGCAGGAAGGAGCATCTTTGGTTTAAATCATGTAATCAAAATGTTCACATGGTCTGTGAAGCTCTTTGTGATCCTTTTGAGATTAATAATATTATTTGGATATTTAAAACAGCTTAGTCTCTGATTAACTCTTAAAATTTTCATTTTTGATAGGTGCCCAAAGGAAATGGACCCTCACATCTCGAGTGTGATGGGACTGTGTTTGAAGTACATTACCTTTGACCCAAACTACAACTATGATAATGAGGAGGAAGAGGAAGAGATGATGGAAACTGAAAATGGGGAGGATGAAGAGCAAGGTGCCTGCTTGTGAGGATGGCTGTGCTCAGCAGAACGTGGGGTTAACATTTCTCCCCTTCCTGCTTTCTCCTGGAGAGGGCATCTCTGAGGATCGAGTGGTGCTTTAGCTGCAGTTTTCTCATAATGCTGCCCCTTGTTTCCCCTTGTGTTGTTTCTAGAAAGTGAGGAGGAGTACAGTGACGATGACGACATCAGCTGGAAGGTCCGAAGGGCTGCAGCCAAGTGCCTGGAGGCCATTGTCAGCAGCAGGCACGATCTGCTGCAGGACTTCTACAAAACTCTCTCCCCAGCCTTAATAAGCAGGTTCAAAGAAAGGGAGGAGAATGTCAAAGCTGACATCTTTAACGCTTACATCTCCTTGCTGAAGCAAACACTGCCTACCCAGAGCTGGCTGCACTCTTCCGATGCCTCTGGCAAGGATAACGTTCCCCTGACAATGCTTCAGAACCAGGTGTGTGAGCAGGTGGCTGTGTTAAATCACAAAGCAATGACAAGTAGGTACCTTGAGAATGTGGCAAGCTGAATGAGCCCTGGGGCAGGCATCTAGAGGGCCCCAGATCCAGGGCTAGCTGTTTACTGGCCCGGGGGAGAGTGCTGGCACAGCAGAGGAGTGGAGGTACAGCAGCACTGCCCCCTCCACCAGCCCTGCATGTGTGCAGGCTGAGGCAGGGTGGCTTCTGGGTGAAGTGTCTGGCTGGTGCCTTACTGCAGCTGTTGCTTGGGAAACTCATTGAATAAACTGTAGTAGAAATGTACCTGAGTGAGCCTTTTAGAGCAGCTGGGATGACTGAGGTGTTCCCTTCCCATTTGCTTCTCCAAACTGCAGGTTCCCAACATCATCAAGGCCTTGCACAAGCAGCTCAAAGAAAAGAGCATCAAATCAAGACAGGGCTGTTTCAGCATTCTGACAGAACTGGCCAGCGTTCTTCCTGGCTGCCTGGCAGATCATATACCTGCACTTATCCCTGGTAAGCTTGTCTGTGGTTTGGGGTGAAGCAGCAGGGTTGGTAAAATCCATTCTGAACACTTGTGTTCCAGTTTTATTCCTGTGAGTTATTCTGCTCGGCATTAGGACAAACACATGAAGTTCTGCTCTGTGCTGATGTGCTGAACAGCTCCCAGATTAATTCTTGCCTCTGCACTGAAAGCCAGGATAAAAATGTCAAGTTCATTTCCACAGTCCCCTGACAAGATGCTTTTTGGAGGGTCTATTCCATCCTCCTCTGAAAGCAGCTGGAATTGTGCTGTTACTACACAGATCTGAAATACAAATGCTATTTCCTTTTGCAAAATGCAGTGGCATCTAAAAAAATTCTTTATATTGTCTAATTCTTTAATTTGCACCATCACATTTTTCTCTGAGTTCTCTGGCCTGTGAGCTTATGAAGCATCCCACTGCTGGAAGACTCAGGTCCCACCTTTGCTTTTGGTGTGATTGTATAGTGAATATGAGAAGTCTCCTTTGGTTGTCCCTGGCTGGATCCATGAACCTCCTTTTTTGGGAAAAATATGGCATCATCATATTTTCTTCTGCCCAGGTATTGTTTTCTCCTTGGCGGATAAGTCCAGTTCTTCCAACATGCGGATTGACACACTGTCCTTCCTCCACGTCCTTCTCTGCAACCACCAGCCAGAGGTATTTCACCCTCATGTCAAAGCCCTGCTGCCTTCTGTTGTGACCTGTATTGGAGACCCCTTTTATAAGATCACGTCAGAAGCTCTGCTGGTAACTCAGCAGCTTGTGAAAGTTATCAGGCCTTTGGACAAACCTTGCACCTTTGATGCCAAGCCCTATGTGAAGGACATTTTCCCTGGTACTCTGAAGCGGCTGAAGGCAGCTGACATCGACCAGGAGGTGAAGGAACGTGCCATCTCCTGCATGGGACAAATCATTTACAACTTGGGAGACCATTTAAGCACTGACCTCCAGCCAACCTTGAAGATATTTCTGGAGAGGCTCAAAAATGAAATCACCAGGCTGACAACAGTCAAAGCATTAACCTTAATTGGTAGTTCTCCACTTAAAATAGATTTGAGACCCATCCTAGGGGAAGGTCTCCCCATTCTAGCTTCATTCTTGAGAAAGAATCAACGTGCCTTGAAACTGAGCACTCTGAATGCTCTGGACATCCTAGTGAAGAACTACAGCGACAGCCTCAAGCCTGCCATGATCGAGGCTGTGCTAACAGAGCTCCCTGTCTTAATTACTGAGAATGACATGCACGTGTCCCAGGTGACCATCATGTTCCTCACGACTTTGACCAAGGTTTATCCATCTTGTATCGCCAAGGTCAGCGGCTCCGTCCTTGCTGAAATCCTTCAGCTCGTCCACTCACCTTTGCTTCAAGGAGGGGCCTTGAATGCCATCATCGACTTCTTCCAGGCACTGGTCCTGACAAAGACAGCTGCCATGGGTTACCCAGAGCTGGTGAAGCAGCTGACAGCGCCCGTTTACTGCTCGGGTTCGGCCGGGGCCTCGCTGACGTTGCACAAACAGGCGTATCACTCCATCGCAAAGTGTGTGGCAGCCCTGTCCTCAGCCTGCCCAAAGGAAGCCCCTGCCACAGTGAACCAGTTTGTCCAGGATGTGAAAAGTCCCAAGTCCAGCCCTGCTGTTCAAGTGCTGGCTTTCCTCTTCCTGGCAGAGGTGGGCCGCACCACGAACCTCAGTGCTCAGAAGGAGCTCAGAACCGTCATCCTGGACGCGTTCGCCTCCCCCAGCGAGGAGGTGAAATCCGCCGCCTCCTACGCGCTGGGGAACGTCAGCGTTGGGAGCCTGAAGGAATATCTGCCCTTTGTGCTGAAGGACATCGGAAGCCAGCCCAAGAGACAGTACCTGCTGCTGCACTCCCTGAAGGAAGTCATCAGCTCCTCCCCAGCTGACAGCCTCACACCTTACGTGGAGGATATCTGGGCTCTGCTCTTCAAGCACTGCGAGTGCACAGAGGAGGGGACACGCAACGTGGTGGCGGAATGCCTGGGCAAGCTCACTTTGGTGAACCCTGCTGAGCTGCTGCCCCGGCTGAGGAAACAGCTGTCAGCAGGTAGGGCAATGGCCAGAGTGGGGAAATGCTGCCTTTTGATGGAAATTTGTTTTGTAAACTGCTTGTGGGTACAACAGGGAGCAAAGCCAGTTGAAAGGAGAGCAGGTAACAGGAGAGCAGGTAACAAGATGGGTCTCTCTGCAAGGGGGATTAGAGGAGCACTGGTCCACACAAGAGCAGGAGGTTGCTGGGAAGAGGGACTACACAAGGAGACTGCAGGAGCATATTCAAACACAGTTTGAAGAAGAATCCTCTACTGCCTCATCTCTAACACACATGTAACAGGAAAAGGGCAGAATATGTACTAGAGAGTTACAGCAGAGATTTTCTCCCTTGATTTTTCACTTTTTCTTCCCCTCTTCATTGCAGGCTCCCCACATGCCCGGAGCACTGTTGTTACTGCCATCAAGTTCACAATTACAGATCAGCCTCAGCCCATCGATGCTCTCCTGAAAGGCTGCATAGGTAGGCTGGTTTAGGGGTGTGAGCTGGGGGCATGAGAGGTTGGGTGTTGTTAGCAGCTCAGGGATTTTCCACTCCTGTGTGAACCTCATCTAGTTCAGTTAGTTTTTATCAGTGTTTCTCAGCTTTTGGGATTAAACAGCAACACTGTACTGAGAGTCCTTGCTAAATGCACTGATGCCTCGCTCTTGGGCATGTTCCATTGTTTTTTAGAGTGCTTAAGTTCGTTCTGAATTTAAACTCAGAATTCCATCATCCCACAAAAAGCATCTTCAAAAGTATAACCTACATGAGGAGTGCTTGATGTCCAAGGATGTCCCACATGGATCTGCTGTATGAAACTGGCCCTTCTGTTTTAGAGAAGTTTGATCAGCTGGGATCTAAGCAAGAAAAATCCCCCACAACTTCCTTGAATAACAAAGCTTCTGATTTGACTTTAGGGTGATGTAGCTAGAGTCACACCATTTGTTTTTATGCCCAAATGCAGGATAGTTATGTTTCTTTACTGTATCCCAAATGGAGGGAGAGAAAGCATCTCAAATGGCTCTGACAGAGTGTGACACTAGTTCTTTTACCATAAATGCTCTCATTACCATCCTCCTTAAAATACAACCCAATATAGTTTTAAAATACTGCAAAAGCGTTGCATGCTGTTGGCTGCAGGACTAACTGGTGTGTTTTTATCCCACAGGTGACTTCTTAAAAACTCTACAAGATCCAGACCTGAATGTTCGCCGTGTGGCTTTAGCCCTGTTTAATTCTGCTGCTCACAACAAGCCTTCTTTAATCCGAGATTTGCTGAGCACACTCCTCCCCAGCCTGTACAGTGAAACCAAAGTGCGCAGGGAGCTCATCCGAGAGGTAACTGGGCTCAGCTGGTGCCACACGGTCACTCACAGCAGCCTGTGAAGCCCAGGTGGAGCTGCTGCTCTGTCTGCTCTTTGGTGACAGCTGTACTGTTTATCTTGTCTTCAGGTGGAGATGGGGCCATTCAAGCACACAGTGGACGATGGCCTCGATGTGAGGAAAGCTGCTTTTGAGTGCATGTACACCCTGCTGGAAAGCTGCCTGGACCGGCTGGACATCTATGACTACCTGAACCACGTGGAGGATGGGCTGAAAGATCACTATGACATTCGGGTAGGTGCTGTGCCCTGGCTGATGTCATTCTCTGTGTGGGGCTTGGGCTGCAATTGGGCTGTGTATCCCCACAGCCCCAGGCCAGCTGGTGCAATGTCCCCTGGGCTGTAGGCCCTTTGCAGACACCGGGATCTGCTGCAGCTCCGGCCCCCTGGCTGCCAGGGGTGCATTTCCAGCTCTTAGCAGAGCCCCTTGCACCAGTGCAAAGGAACCCAGCAGGGGGTGGGTAGGGCCCAGCCCGTCAGCAGAGCTGGGTGCCCCAGGGAACCAACGCCACTTTGCCTCCCGCCCTGGGCAGATGCTGACGTTCATCGTGCTGGCGCGGCTCTCGGCGCTGTGCCCCAGCGCTGTGCTGCAGCGGCTCGAGCGGCTCATCGAGCCCCTCCGGGCAACCTGCTCCACCAAGGTAAGGGCAGCATCCGCACGGGCCCGGCCTGGGTCCTGCCCGGCACTGCCTCCGCTCCTGGCCCTCTCCCTCAGCTGCAATACTCTGCTGGTCTTTGCTGCTGTGTTGGTTCTGTGCCTGGATGGGCTTTTCTAAATGCCAACTGCAAATGGGGCTTTGGATCTGCAGGTGAAAGCTGGTTCGGTGAAGCAGGAGTTTGAGAAGCAGGATGAGCTGAAGCGCTCGGCCATGCGGGCAGTGGCTGCTCTCCTGACCATCCCTGAGGTGGAGAAAAGCCCAGCAATGGCTGAGTTTTCATCCCAGATCAGATCCAGTCCTGAAATGGCATCACTTTTTGAGAGCATTCAGAAAGATTCTGCTTCCCTCCCCACCTTGGAGTCAATGGACATGAGCTAAGATGTTTTTCCCCACCACCCTCCTGCCCTTGGGATGCCCCGGCCAGACACCAGCTGGGGAGGAACAAATGCCATTGAGCTGCTCTCCTGCCACAGCCAGTCTAAGTCCCTGGGCAGCCACTCGAGAAACTGGGGATGGTGTGTAAATTGTGACAGCTGGACAGAACTGGCTTGATCCAGCTGCACTCAGACACCTCAGAATTGGAATGACACCTGAGATCAGGGGAATACAGCCTTATGCAGGGGAGGGGCTGGAAGATGAAAATTCCTAATTTTTAGGATGTTTTAAGTGGTGCACAAAACAATTGCAGTTGTGGTTCCATGAACAATAGAAACTACTTCCTCAGATACTCCTTACTGCAGTACAAAAGTTTTTAAATCACTGCACATGCACTTTCTACCCTAAATTGCCCAAGAATGTATTTATAGTGTTTCACTAAAAAACATGGCTAAAACATGGAAGCCATGTCTTTATTAATGGGCTCATCCCACAGGCCTTTTGGGAAAGGAGACTTGCAGCTGCTGAGCTGCAGAGGCTGCACAGGGCAGGGGGGTTGCCTGATACCCCCACATCCCCCCTGCTTCAGTTTGGAAATTTGGGAAATAGGAAACTTTGTTGCTTGCCTTTCATATTTATGGTTTTGACTGCAAAATACCTCAAGTGTCTTCCCCAAGGGATGATTAGTGATTGTTTCAGTGACAAACCCTGCTTAAAGCTTTGCTTTGCACTAACACCAGCTTCCCTCTCCCCTTGGAGCACCTCAGTGTTGGTGCCACCAGCCACAAGGGTCTGCTGGTCCTGGTCACACATCAGCAGCAGGCATCTGCAGGAGCACCCATGGGCAGTGCCAGTCACAGGGGTCAGAGGTGCTAGGCAGGAGCCAGGGGTGCAAGCACATGGCCCATAGTGGCTGCTGTGCTCAAATCCTGCTTTGTGCAAGAGAAAATGCCTTAAGAGACATTCTAACAGCCAACTAGAGGATGAGGCCATAATGACACACTGCTCTAGCCATGAACTGCTCTGTGCTTACTTTTCTCTTTTGACAGAGTGGTTGATGTGAATAGTATTTATAGTGCTGTGTGAAAGGACATCTGTTGTCTGAGTTGTATAGAAAATAAAATACACTTGTGAAGTTGTGTGCCCTGAGTTCAGTGACCATCACCATGACTCTGCTCCTTGAGTGCCCCTGACAGCACAGCCCTGGTGCCAAACACAGGCTGCTGCCCCTCCTCTGCCCATGCAAAACAGCACCCGAGTTGGACTGAGGCTTTATTAAATACACCTGTGCTGCAGAGGCTGCTACTCGTTCTCCTCGCTGCGCAGTCTGGCATTGGGGTTGGTGATCTTGATGGCGAGCTGTGCGGCTCTCTCCACGATCACCTTCCTGTTCTTCGAGGACACGTTGTGGGCAATCTCTGCACAGTACGACCTGTTGGGGACAAGCCAGCATTGGGCTTGGCTCCAGCAGCACCCAGAGCCCTCTGGAGCCCTGCCACCATGGGAGAGCCCTGGAGCTGCTCTGCCTGTCCTGTCCTGGGACACAGCTGAGCACGGGGACATCACTGCATGGGCACTGAACCATGACTGCCGCCCCTCAGCAAGCTGAGGTGTCTGGCTTGAAGCAGGAGCACCCCTACTGAACAGCTCAGCTTCTCTTGTACATGACTCTGTCAGAGGTAGTGGTTAATTATTGTTCTTACTGCTTTGTAGCAAAAAAAAGCAGATTTGTGCCCAAGTCTCACCCAGAGCCCCAGTTCTGACCAGGGTTACAGCCTCGTTCACCAATGTTGTGTATTGCCCCCACCCTCCAGTAGCACTGAGGGAATCGTGATGGCATTTGTGTTCTCAAAGGCAATGACTTCCCACATTTCACCCCGACCATGCCACCTCTCCCAGGTGGGAATACGGGCCCCACAAACTCACTTGTTGCTCATCATCAGCACTTCCAGCTCTTTCACGTTGTGAACCAGGAACTTTCTGAAGCCCGTGGGCAGCATGTGTTTTGTCTTCTTATTGCTGCCATAGCCGATGTTGGGCATCAGGATCTGCCCCTTGAAGCGCCGGCGCACTCTGTTGTCGATGCCTCTGGGTTTGCGCCAGTTGCGCTGCACAAATGCAGAGAACAGTTACAAAATGAGACCACCCTGAACGCTGGCCTGAAGGCTGCCTATACCGGCCTCCGCGTTCTCCCTGCCCCGCTGCTGCAGCCTGGCATTGTCCTGCTGGGCTTTCCTTCACCACCTACACCAAAGGCACCCCAAAAGCTCCTGTCCTGGGGAACCTGTAGCAACTCCTTACCTTGATCTTGACATATCGGTCAGACTGGTGCCGGATGAACTTCTTAGTTCTCTTCTTGACGATCTTGGGCTTCACGAGAGGCCGGAGGGCAGGCATGGCGGCTGCGGGACAGAGCAGGGTGAGCGAGAGGCGCGGCCGAGGCGCGGTGCAGCCCCCCGGGCCATGCGTGTCGCAGACTGCCTTCCCCCGCGGGCCACGGCGGGCCGGCGAGGGAATGGGTCTTCATCTGCTGGGGCTCTACCTCCCGCCTCCGAAGCTGGCAGAGCACTGGTAGCTCTCCAGATGCGATCCTGGGAGGTGCCGCGGCGTCATCCCCGCGGCCCTGCAATGCTCCTGCCCGGAGCCCCGCGCCGCACACCCCGGATCGCCCCGGCGAGCAGAGGACCGGTCTCGGCCCGCGGGGGCCGCTCCCCGCGCCCCGGGGAGAAGATGCGGCAGAGGGAAAGGGAAGGGGAGGGAAGCGGTCGGTGCCCGCAGCGCCGGGGGCCGGATGGCCCCGGATGGCGCGGCCGGGACTCACCGGTGCCGATGGCGCGTCCACTGCGGGCCCGGCCGAGAGAAGGAGGCGCCCCGCGCGCAGGCGCTTATGGGGCAGGGGGCGGTCCTGGCAGGGGCGTGCGGCGCCGAGCCGCGCAGGCAGGGCCCCAGGCACCGGCGAGGAGGCGCGGGGGACAGGCCGCCGCCGCAGCGCGGTGGCACCGGGCAGGGAGGCTCAGGCCGACGGAGGCGCCCAGATCGGTGCTTCCCGTCCACCCCACGAACAGCGCGCCCGCTACGAGGCTGACAGGACCTGCGGGCGTCACAGCGCCAGGCTGCGCCCGCCAGCCACTTCCGCCAGCGCGAGCGGGGGCGCAGGCGCCACCTGGCGGCCTGGAGGAGCCGCTTGCGGCGGGCCCCGGCTGCAGCTCCGGCACTGCCCGGCACCGGCACCGCACTGCCCCGGGAACAGCGCGGCACGGCCCCGGCAACAGCGCGGCACGGCCCCAGGCTCCCGAGAGCGGCCCCCGCTCCACGGAGCCAGAAGCCGCCTCGGCTCCTCGCCTGTCGGAGCGGTGCGGCCCCAGCCCTGGATGAGACCCCCAGCAGCAGCGGGGGAAGTGCCAGGGCCGGGCGCAGCGCTGCTCCCTGCACTGGCTCTCCCGCTCAGCCGGTGTCGGCAGCACGGAGGTCAGAGCCCGACTGCTCCGGCCCCGGAGGTAACAGTGGGCACTGGATGGGCGCTGTGCCCAGCGAACCCCCTGCCCGCGGAGGCAGCTGCGGGCACAGAGCTGTGCTGCAAGAGACAGGCACTACAAAACAGGGACACGTTTATTAAAAAAATAGCAATGACCCCAGCCATGACATCACACAAATCTTTACACCCAGAACCGTGAGGGCACCCGAGAGGAGGTGGTGGGGCCAGGTCAGCCCCAGCTCAGCTCAGTCGATGCTCAGCTTCTCCCGGTTCTCCCACAGCCACGTGTGGTACACGTTCAACTTGTGGTCCTGTGGCTGCACCTGAGACACAGGGAAAGTGTGGAATATTTACTGAAACACTTTAAAGTATCTCATCATTCCAACATCTGAGTGTTGGTTTTCCAATGCCAGGGGTCAGTGGGCACATGTGGGATGCTGAAGGACCCGATGGGCACCACCCACCTCCTTCCACTCGTTAACACAGAAGATCCTGTAGGAGTCATTGCCGTACTTGCCGATGCCGTGCAGCTCGATCGGGTACCGCCACGCCTTGCTCAGGTACTCACCTGCAGGGCACAGCACTGAGCACCTGCATACACAGACACTGCCCTGAGCACCTGCACACACAGAGCCTGCCCAGAGCACCTGCACACACAGAGCAACCGGGCAGGACCCCTGTGCCACTGCTACATATCTTCACTTGGCACTTATCAAATGAAAACCTCAAGTTTTAGATGTTCCCTGCTGAATTCAGGCCATGAATCCCCATGGGTTCATCTTAAACACCTTTTCAAAAAACCACCGCGGGAGTTTTAATCATCATCTCTCTCATCAGAACAAAATTCTCCTCTGCAGATTCTGAGTACAGAAGATATCAGAATCAGAAAAATCCCAGCTGGAAGGGCCTTCTGCAGGTCACCAGAGCAGCCCTGAGCAGAGCCACCCAGTAACAGTGCTGCAAACACAGCAGCAGTGCCATGGTGCTGGCATCTCTCCTACTCCAACAAGCCTCTGGTCTCCTGCAGAACACACTGTGCCTGGCATTTGCTTCCCAGTTCAGACTGGGATCAGCAGCTTTGCCTGTGTGACACCAGTGGATCCCAAATGCTGCACAGAATAACCCACCAACCCACCCAGCAGAGGAGCAGTGTTTGCATCAAAGCTGTTTGTCTTTTGCCAGCATAACCAAGATTGTTCCAGATGTCAGGAAAACCCACCAGAGAACCTGATGATGGTTTTGGCTCTGAGTTCATAGAGGCCAAGAGGTTTGAGCAGCTCTGACATCTCTTTCCAGTCTGCAGCCCTGGCTACCTCAGGAGAAGGATACCTCTTCAGGAACTCCCAGAGCACTGGAATGGCCATTTTCCCTGGTGAAAGAATCCCATGAACAGGAGGCTGGGATGGAGTTCTCCTTCTTCACTATCCAAATGCTTTCTCAAGTGAGCTTTTCCAAGGCAAGGTACCAACTAAGGATTATTATTTCACAGTGACTCAAAATAAATCAATTCATTAGTGCCATTAGACCTGGCAGCTGTTTCAGCCCTGTAACACCTCCCAATATTTACACACCTGCTCCTGCTACTCTACTTACCCGAAGTTTTGTTGAGAAATATGGTGGCAATGAGAAGCTTCCATGGATCATGGAAGAGTGTTTCTTGGATAAGGTTGAAAGGAGACCGTGGAGGAGTCCATTTTCTGAGGGCCTTCCTTCTGGGTGGGCTGGGAGCTGTACAGGGGCAACACAGGAATATTTGTTAGACAGGAAAGGATGGCTTTACCTATTTAATGAAAAAAAAATTTAAAATAAAGACCACTGAAGCATTTTTGTGGAGGTACTGTGTGTAGATGGAGCCATGGCAGTTCCCACACAGCCTTTACAGGGCTGCAGGGGACTGTGTCCCACTTGGCACAGCTGCAGCCAGTGTCAAGCTGCAAGGAATCACTTGATCCTGAGCCATCCTACCCATTCTCCATAAAAAAATCTATTTCCCTAAATACAATACCTTCTTTGCTGTATTTACTGGAAAAATATGGACTCGTTTTTCTTCTCTCCACTTGTGTCCGTGGGACAGACTCTTCTGTAAAGAAATAAAACATAAGCATTAGGAACAAGGACCAAGGATTTTGCTGTCATGTTTCATACACTTATTTCCACTTAATGCTGTGATGGAAAGAGAAGCAATTCTCCTCCTGCAAAGAACACAAATGTACCTTAAATCTCCTCCAGATTATTGTCTGACACTGTACAGCTTAAGAGCTTGGCACTGTAAGTTTCAGCTTTGAGTAAATCTGCATCAATTTAAATTGTTGGATAAAAATGAGATTTGGATGTCAGAGCAGCTTGACCTGAAGCAGAACACGAGGCCCCAACAGTCAGGAGAGGCTGGGGCAACAGGTGAGGATTGGCATTGTCACATACCCACCTGGTGACGTTCTGACTGCTGCGACGCTCGTCCTGTCCCCCGGCTCAGCTTCCACCTCGGTGTCAGATTTACCACTCTGCTCACCCAGATCCCCCGGCCCTGGCACCTTCCCTGTCTCCAGTCCACAGGATTTCTCCTCAGACCTCGCAGAACGTGTGTCCCTGGGGCGTGGTCCCTCCTTTGGCAGGTGACTCAGCTCCCTCTGTGAGCCAGCCACTGACCTCAGCCGTGCCCTGGACATTCCTGACAGAGCTTTCCCTGCATCCACAGGGTCAGCACCTACATCACCCACACCCTGGATGCCAGCTCCACGTGTGTCTGTCTGCCTACAGATCCTCTTGTTCTGAACACACTTGCTCTCCTGTGTGTTAGAGATTCCCCTCTGCCTCTTGCTCTTGGGGTCACCTTGGCTCCTCCTGTCTGAGCCCTTCCCACGTTTCCTAGTTTGGAAACTTCTCCCATCTGCCCCCTTTCTTTTGGTTTTCAAACTCTCCTCTGGGTTTGTGCCTTCCATTATTAAATCTGTGCTTTCCACAGTAGATGTAGCATCTTCCAGGTGTCCAGTCCCAGCCTGGATGTTCTGAATTCCAACCTCAGCACCATTCTGTCCACCGAGCTCCTGCACTTTGCTCTGACAATCCTCCTTTTCCAGGTCAGTCCTCACAGCTCCTGTGCTGCATCCCCTCAACCCTGAGCATGTGCTCCCTCGAGGAGCTGTGAAATCAAAATCTGTTGCTTTCAGTGTTGTCTCCCCAGTTTTCTGTAAATACTCCACAAGTGCTCGTTTTGACCTCAGCTTCTTCCCTTCAGGGCTGTAGTAGGAAAGAAAAGTAAATTAGCAATGACTTTCTCATTCCCCTTCTCTTCTTTTAAAAATCTTTTATTATACATAAAAACCACCCCAAAACAAAGGACAAAAACAGTTTTCAGGACGATGTCTGGGCACATTTCTGCGGTCCTGCCAAGAAAGGTTACACAGAACTCACTGACAGCCCCAGCCTCCCCTAACGAAGTACACGTCGATCCCCCCGGCCGTCCTGCCTGCCCGCCTGCGGCTGCTCCCCCGCTGCCACCCGCGGGGCACGGCGCTGGGCCCCGCCGGGCCGTGGTGCCCGCAGCCGGGGCTGCAAGGGAAGAAGAGCCCGGGTAAGGTCCTGCTGCCGGGGCAGCTCCGGGGCCGGCGGGGCGGGCCTGGGTACGGATCCCCACACGACCCCGGGGCCTGCCCACCGCCCGCGCTCCGGCCCCGCGCTCCGGCCCCGCTCCCCGCTGCCCACCGCCCGCGCTCCGGCCCCGCTCCCCGCTGCCCGCTGCCCACCGCCCG